>OMNR01004712.1:2806-17094 GCA_900303205.1 Mora moro
TTTTTTTGTCTATTGGATGCAAGGCGACCATTGATGTTGTGTTGATGTTTTGCAGGGAATTCAGGCCCAGACCGTAGCTAACTTCTACCTGGCTTTTGAGGCTCAGCTGACCATCATTCCTGTCATTAACAAGGTAGCTAATTGACTATGAATACTGTATTGAAACTAAATCAAAACCTATGATATGCTTATATATATATATATGGACACATGGCTCTCTTTCTATACATGGTCAAACGTTGCACTGTATGTTTGTTACACTGAAGGATCTCCTTGGATCCTTTTCTGATACCAAATGAGCTTGGTTAAGCCACGGTATCCGATCTGTACAGGAACTGCAATATCTGATGTTTAGCCAGAGGGAGGTGTTGCTACGCAGAAAATGTTTGGTTCATTTCGAACGACACATATTGTTGCAAGACCCATTTGTCTCGGCAGTATTTAGCACAATGCAGCATTGAAAACACAATCATGTCCTACTTCAACTGAATCAGGGGTTTTATCTCAATGTTATTGAGCTTCTCCTTTTCAGATCGATCTGAAAAACGCAGACCCAGAGAGGGTGGAGGCACAGATTGAGAAGGTGTTTGACATTCCACGCGAAGAGTGTATACGGGTGAGTCAACAACGCATGCAGTTCTCTGTCGGGTTAGGTGATGGGCCTTGAGGTAGAGAGGGCGCGTGGGCGAACGGCTTATCTGCTTCGTCAACAAAGTGCAATCTCATCAAGAGAACTTTTAGCCCGTCATCACACCGATTGCAATGCATCCCTATGCATTACAGAGGGAGTCAATTAAGAGAGGTCACGACCACTTCACCACTGCAGTAGTATTACCTAAAACCTGATGTTGGTAAACAAAGAAAAGTTTTTGATAGTCTAAAAATAGTTTTTGATAGTCTCATATATCTACTGTTATTAGTAGCCTACATAAAGAAAAAATAATATTTTTTTATAGTTTTTCTCTGCATGCTTTTCCTAGGTGTTTCTTTTATGTTTTTACAGATCTATAGTTTGACATTCCTTGAGAACTTGAGAACCTAGCCAGGGGTTTAGACATGGTATAATCCTACCCAGCATGTAAAGTCTGATCTGGCATCAAACACTTTCAACATTTATTGTTAATATTATTTCACCTTTCTTTTAGATTTCAGGCAAACTTGGAACAAATGTTGAGCAAGTTCTTCAAGAGATCGTGGAGAGAATTCCGCCGTGAGTTGCCTCAAATTCTTCCATTGTTTTCTTTCTTTGTGTATTGCATTTAAAACAAGGCCGACTCCTCCGTGGGAACATGTATGCAACTTAATGTATCGTTTGTATCTTCATCGACCTCAGACCAACCGCCTCTAGGGATGACTCCTTTAAAGCGCTGGTGTTTGACTCGGACTTCGACCACTACCGAGGGGTGGTGACCAACGTTGCCCTGTTCGGAGGCCAGGTGCGGAAAGGCGACCGGATCGTTTCGGCACACCTGGGGAAAAGCTACGAGGTCAACGAGCTGGGGATTCTCCGACCCCACGAGCACCCAACAGACAGACTGTAAGAGGAGTTGATTTGACGTAACCCCCCCCCCTTTTGGAGGCCGCTTGAGGCTGGCTCCAAAAGGGAGTAAATCCCCATAGACCCCCATGTTAAAATGGCCAACTTTACAGCTGAAATAAACATATTTACAGCCTGGTGCAAAAAACGGTTTTGGTCTCTATAGCTAATTTCCCCCTTCATGACAACTGTACGGGGGGTGAATTTTTATATAACTCACCCGTTTTAATTTTATTAAGGCTTAAAGCTATGCATAATTAAGAGCGTGGCCGCTTTGAGTGACAGGTGGGTGCTGTCACAGGAGGATAGCCGCTAGCTGTCAGCAGGTGTCACCCCAGCTAGGCTAATTCGCCAATTCGCTAATTCGGATTAGCTGGAAGTTGGGCGGAGTCAGGCACTGCCAAGATGGCGCCGGCCGGGAGCCGCCCACTTCACAACGGCTCTTCAGAAACCAATGGGTGACGTCACGTAGACTATGTCCATATTTTATACAGTCTGTGGGCCAAACCGGTGCTGGAAAAGAAACCAGTAGATGAAAACATTTTTTTTTTTGTGTATATGTGTGTGTAGGTACGCTGGCCAAGTTGGCTACATGGTAGCAGGAATGAAGGACGTGAAGGAGGCTCAGATCGGGGACACGCTGTACCACCAGCACCACCCCGTGGAAGCCCTTCCTGGGTTCAAGCCTGCCAAGGCCATGGTGTTTGCCGGTAAGGGGCGCATAGCTACGCTATACGCACTTTTCATAAAATAGATCTATCTATCTATCTATCTACTCTATCTATCTATCTATCTATCTATCTATCTATCTATCTATCTATCTATCTATTTAGCTATCTAGCTATCTAGATATATATATATATATGTATACACAGTATACATATATACATATATATATATATATATATAAAACTAGATTCATTTTGGAATTGGAATGCTATAAAACGAAAGGTGCATTAGGTAGTGAGCACATGATGAGCTCCCAGCATCAGTGTTGCCAATGTTTTCCTATTTTTCCACTCTGCCGCTGTGCTCAAAGTTCAAACAATTTAAACTTTGACCCCATTTGACAATGACCCCTCGAAGCGCGTCCAATCAGATCACAGCTTTGTTTGACATCTAAAACCAACAGAATCTGAACAAACATCCAATCATCCAAACATGGATGAGTAAAAGCTCATTGTCAGCCTCTCTGAGTTTCCAAGCTGTATCATATAGGTCCGTGTCAGTATGTCATTACGAACGTCCACCCTTAGTGTTCAGCGCTTTGCTGAAAGCTCATCATGTGTTCACGCCTTTACCCTTTTGTAATTCACCAAATACCCCTGAAGTCAAAACAAGCATGCTGTTTTTTACGAATGGCTTGACACGCCCATCTCTAGCTCTCTCTCCCCTCTAGATTCAAGATTCAAAGGGCTTTATTGGCATGGAAAAGCACAAAAATCTCTATCTCTGTGTCTCTCCCTCCCTGTGCCTCTCTATCTTTCTGTTGGGACTCAGGGATGTATCCCATGGATCAGTCAGAGTACATTGGCCTCCGCAGTGCCATAGACAAACTGACACTCAACGACTCTAGCGTGACGGTGCAGAAGGACAGCAGTCTGGCTCTGGGAGCTGGCTGGAGGTACTGTAGTACATATGACTACTGTAGTACGTATTACTACTGCAATGCAGGTTACTCCAGGTACACCTTAACTCTCCGTAGCTCAGACTCACTGCTGAAATGTTGACTCCAACCTGGATTAAACCCATACTCATCGTCTATCTTCATTAATTATATTACGACCACATTTCAAAGCGTACTTTGGTTCATTCAAATGTTCAATTTGTTTAATTAGTAATACTCTTGCACAGGAAGTGTTGTGGCTTACGTAACTTCACATCACGTCTTCCACCACAACTACATTAATACAAATGAAAGCATCTTTAAATGCAAACTGCAAACATGAATGCCCAAAGTCTGTCATAATTGCAATTGCAATAACCTTCCCCTTCCCCCAGATGGTGCCATTCAATTGGATTATAGTGCCTGTTTGCTGTGTATAAATAGTTATATAATAGTTCTCTAATCTCTCCCCCTACCCCCTTCCCTTCCTGGGTGCAGGCTGGGCTTCTTGGGCCTCCTCCACATGGAGGTGTTCAACCAGAGGCTGGAGCAGGAGTACAACGCCAGCGTGGTGGTGACGGCACCCACCGTGCCCTACAAGGCCGTGCTGTCCTCACCCAAACTCATCAAGGTATGAGGCTCTACGGTAGCCATGGTCTTATAGACCTGTATAGAGCTGTCAGTGATGTGCTGTGTTGGTTGATGGGCAGTGCAGTGGTCCCTCTGCTGCTGTCAGCTCTTCCTATTCCTGCAGAAGACAGCAAGAGGACAGACGGTGGTGCACTGTGTTTTGAGCCGGTGCCAAACACACCTATGGCAGTTTGGCATTTAAAAGCCTCTGGGTTTTCATTATTTGGACAATATATGCATTTCCCGATGTTTGTTCTTGATTTTGATGGTGTTACACAAAATGTCAGGGGACAATAGCAGTATCTAAAACATTCAAAAACTATAATAACCTTCCAGAAAAATCTTCCCAAAGTTATTGAGTTATTGCCACCAGGTCTAGACAAGAAGAAAAATGTATTCAAACCAAATCGGAAAATACAGTTTCACAGTATGTCCAATGAAATCTGTAATGAGCTGAAACAGTAAACAAATGTAATGTTATAAATATTATACAATGTCACTTTACTATAGTATTTTATTTTAAAGGCGCTGTAGTTAAGATTTAAGAGCTATATATATATTAGCATAATTGGCATAGCCATCTGTCAGGTATTAGTGATTGAAATGCGCAGAGAGGGTGGGTGCATTTTTTCCGTTTGTTTATTTTCAAAATCTTGCACTCTTACGCAACTCTGAATTATTACTTACAGCACCTTTTAAGTCTAAAGAAGTGAACTTCTCTCAAAATATTTGTTATAGGCTAGTTGATGGATTCTGGTTATCTGATGGAGGGGTTTGCGCTGTGTTCCATTTTAATTTCAGGAGCACGGTAGTGAGGAGATAACCATCGTGAACCCGGCGCAGTTCCCGGATCGCTCGGTGGTCTCGGAGTATCTGGAGCCCATGGTGAAGGGAACCATCCTGGCCCCGGACTCGTACACCGGCAAGATCATGACTCTCTGCCTGGTACGCTACTGCACTACCACTTACTATGTGGTCATACAGAGTACAGCACAGAGTAAACTCTCGATGCTATCGTGACACGTTACCCACAATGGCGACGGTATCACGATACAGCGACTCTGCCATACTCGATACACTGCAAGACAGTTCATCTAGGAAACATCACGATACCTGGGTAACTGAAGAAGAAAAGTAGTCTAGTCAATTTTGTTTGTATAGCCCTTAATCACAGTTACAGTCTTAAAGGGCTAGCCCCCCAAAGGGCAGGAATTAACAGGAAAGAAACCTTGAGAAGGAACACAGAAAGAGGGATCATGGGTGCCATAATGGACAGACATAATGGTAGCATACAAGCATAACAAACTTAACAGAAAATAGCAGCTGAGGGAGAGCTACAGATCTTGGGGCAATTTACCAACAGGTCGTGTTGTTTTGCTAATGGCTTCACTACTTAAACATTCTAGGACACATTTTACGCCCCTTACCGGACAAAGTTTCTGAAAAAAGCTTCTGAAAAAAACAAGTACTGATATTATTTTTTATTTATTTCTATTCTTGTAACATAGGTAGGCCTACTGTGTAGAAATGGTGCATCAATTCACGAAACATGCTTACATGCATACTGCTTCGACACTTGATGAAGATATTGTTAATTATTTTAATGACTAAATGAACAACAGTCAACACCCCCTCCTGCTCGCTCTCTCTGTCGCAGAATCGCAGAGGAACGCAGGAGAATATGCTGTACATCGATGAACATCGAGTGATGATGAAGTACATCTTCCCTTTGAATGAAATTGTCGTGGATTTCTACGATCTGCTCAAGTCCATGTCGTCCGGCTATGCCAGGTAAGGTGACAATATGGTGAGGTAACATAATATGAGTACCATGGATGAATATGGTGCTCCTCAGCTGGTCATTGTGTACTGTGACCTTAAGAAGACGAGTGACGCCAAGTTTACATGAACATGCCTGTTTCTGGACACATAACAACCTAGACCCCAAACCTTTGCTCTGGGCTTCTTATGGTCTAAGATATGAGGCTGAGACTTTTTGTTCCTCTCCACAGCTTTGATTATGAGAATGCAGGCTACCAGGCCGCTGATTTGATCAAGATGGATATTTTGCTGAATGGGAAATCTGTAGAGGAGCTCACCATGATTGTGCACAGGTAATGTTTCTATTTAGATGATGTATGGAAAACATCGTCTTTTATGATATGGCCAAAATGGGCAAAAATCACATGTATATATATTTATAAATATCATATTTTATTGATAAAGCTGTGGGCCTTGATTGGATTACTTTTCATATTTTCAGTTTCTCAAAATAGTATATTATTGTCAGGACAGATACATTGGCAAAATGTAATTTCCTTGATTAAAGAGAAAACAATATAAATGATTAATACCATAGGATTGTGTAGACTGTTGCATACAATGTATGGCCCCGCCCTACTTGGCAGTCGTAGACCAATCGTAACAGTAACTTTTTTTGTAACCTTCCGTTTACAAGGACATTGTAAGTAAGATGCTTGCAAAAAATGGGATGGGCCACAGCCAATCTGTATTTAATGTATTACCCGAGCCGCTAAGCTAATTGAAGGGCGCTACGTTAGGCCAGCAGCGGCTTACTCCCTGGAGCCCGGCCAATCACACCTCCCGGTTTGTTGCTTGTTTCTAGGCAACATGCCAATCACGCCGCAGTCTGTCTCTCACAGGAGGCGCATGCCAGCGCTGTCGAAAGTTATGATACGTGACACCAGGCACAAGCAAGGCCAGGACGCCCTGTTAAGCAGAGTATATCCATTTATACTGGCCCTTTAATGGCCAGGAGGGGGTTACTTGAACATGTTCCATGTTTACTGTGGTACAGACATTGTGGGAGTTGGAGACATGTTCAACCATGGCTGGGCGATAATTCAATATTATCGCTTAATGTCTTTGGTTGGTATCGTAATGTAATCAATTCAGATGGCAGCTTATCATGACAGCCCGTTTTGAAGTCTAATTTAATGACGGCTGCGTGATAACTCATTATCTCTTCATAACCAGACGAGTAATGCACACTCAGTTGCTCTAGGATGACTTCCGAGTTTTCTAAGAGAACAGTATTCTAAGTTGAGGAGAAGAGTTTTTTTCCTTATCATGCATCATATTCATAACAGTTTTTCATAATTTCATTCAACTCATTAGTATTACAACTCGTATTTGTCATGTGCTGTATGTGTAAAGATGCAAGTTATTTTATTTAGCTCTAAATCCACAGACAGAGGGCCTACAGTATGGCAAAGGCCATGTGTGAGCGTCTCAAAGACTCCATACCGAGGCAGATGTTTGAGATCGCTGTCCAAGCAGCCATCGGGAATAAGATCATTGCAAGAGAGACGTAAGTTAGAGGATCCTGGACATGCTGTTCTGGAGACTTTTTGTACTCTGAGGAGATTCGACTGAAACTAGGATTATCACATATTTTGGAAAACAAAATACACCAAAATGCTACAGTTTTTTTAAATATTTTGTAATCATGCTCAATGATCAATCAATTATCCTTTCAGAGCACATGAATTCTCAATTGTCAGAAACCATACATTTGGCGTTATGTCTTCTTTTCAGGATAAAGCCGTTTCGAAAAAATGTCCTCGCCAAATGTGTAAGTAAAAACAATGAACCAGTCTTTTGGAAACCTTTACATCCGGACGTACAACAACAGGCGGTCTAACGATGTCCTCGCATGTCTCTGCTCGTTCGCAGTACGGCGGGGACGTCACACGCAAGATGAAACTCCTGAGGAGACAGGCGGAGGGCAAGAAGAAGATGCGACGCATCGGCAACATCGACGTTCCCAAAGACGCCTTCATCAACGTCCTCAAGAGGATGGACAAGTAGATGGACGTTTCGTCTCAACGGTGCGCTCTTCAGGGTCTTTGTTATGGGAGACCAAAAGGAAAGCATCTCTGTCCTAAAATAAATGATCCTACTGCTGCTACAGTCTGTGGTGATGCGTGTTCTTTCTACTTTCCTGGGACATTTAAGAGTTTTTGATTTAAGAGACTTAACGAGAAGGTTGAAGAGTTACAAACAGCTCGCTTGTCGAACCATTCACAAGTGAAATCGTTAAAATTTCATCCAAGACATGACAAGTGTTTTTGTAGTGTAGTAATGTAGTGATTACTTTTTTGACTACATGTTATTTATTTCATTTGTGTTTAACACACTGGAATTAATGAATGTATAAGTCACCCGACAAGCTCCATAGAGGGCTTTGAATTTGTTTGTTTTTTAAATGTTAAAAATATTAATATTTATGTACCCTCCCAAATATGATCAATATTATGACTTAAATCCCGCATAAGGAAAACACTTATAGAATCCAATAGTGCCTAGACCAGTGGTGTCGTCTGCAATGTACCATAAATGTCGCTTCAGAACCATTAATAACAACGTTGTATTCATTCAGTTGTGACACACACTGAAGCAGACCTCCCCGGTAGTGTGACCTGCACTGCCAGTTCAGCAGCTCCAGAAGTGGACGGGCGCATCAGTTATGTTTGAGTCTAAACGCGACCCGTAGTTGACTTGTATCCGGAAGCAGCTTATAAAAATCTCATCTGTAGTAAAAGCTTAACTGTCAATGCTCGCTCGGTTTTTTTTAATCCTTGGCCACAAACCACCTCATTTTGACAGTAGTGGAGCGCCGTGGTGTTTGAATTCCGATATGCCGTTTATTAGTATAAACGTGGGGAGTTGTATGAATGACATGTTTATATAGACTCAAGCCATTGCTTTGCCTCTTGCTAGCGAACCACATTTTTTCTTTAAACTCCCTCGCTCACTATCCCCAACGTCAACATGAAGATACGCACGTCTGTATTTGCGTCGTGTGTTATGATGGCCCAAGTCTTGGGCATTGCCCTCTTTCTCCGGGGCTTCTTCCCTGTGCCAGTGAAGTCCTCCGTTTCATCCAAGAGCAAGCTGTCAGACCTGCCAGCTGAGCCGTTGACAGGTGCGTGGCGCATTGCTTGGTGCTCCTTCCACCCTTTATGCATTAATAAAAGCCCTGTTCCTCACCTCTGGTCTTTGCACATTTGCATCTGCTGTCTGTGGAAAAATGTAATATAATAAAAATGTAAATGTAAATGTATGCGTTTGATCGTCAGGTGGTCCGCACAACGCGTCTCGCCTGCCCGACCCGCTGTTTAAGAGGGTGGTTATAATGTTAGTGGACGCACTCCGGGAAGACTTTGTGTTTGGACCCAATGGGCGGGCGAACATGCCGTACACACGCCACCTGGTTGAACGAGGATCGACACACAGCTTTGTGGCCAAGGCAAGAGCGCCCACAGTCACCATGCCTAGAATTAAGGTAAGAGGATGCTGTTTGGTGATGAAACCCAATCTCGTAGCTCCTGCAAGTTTGTTGGCTTGTAGACAAATCATGAAATGAATGTCAACATTCAGATCAGAAGGATGTGCTGACACAATGACCCACAATAAATATGCATACCTCTGAGGTAGATGAGGGCGAAAACTCCTCAAACTGTTTGATTTAAATCTACAAATTGAGGGCAACACCTTGCATTAAACCATGCTTTAAAATGGCAACGGCAAACTCATGTGCCGACGACTGCACCTGACTGCACTTTTAAGAAGCTCAGAATACTCTCCTTGGTATGACCTGATACCTAGTATATCTCTAGCACACCCCACTTCAGAAAAGCACTCTCTGTGTCTGTATTTCATATACAGTAATAAAGATTTCTGATATTTCCTCATGTTAGGATCATATATCTCAGGAAAATACATCAGCAGATTTGTGCACTCTATATTTTTTTCAATTTTCGACCGCAAAATGTGTGAATAGCTTTTCAGTATTATAGAGCAAGATCTCTCTTTTGTCCCAAAGACATCATTTAAGGAGTTGATTCACTAACACAAACAATGTCTTGGCGAGTAGGTTCTACCAGAGCAGAGTGGTTGAAGCAAGAATGTGGTCAAGGTAAAAATGTCTGCTAGACGTAGACACCACTCAAGAAAACACAGTGGCCCTTAGAAGTTAGAAGTATAGAGACAGCTAATGGCCCTGAAGACACCTGTGGTCCTCTGGAACCTTGACAGTGGACAGTTTTATGCTATGGCTTAGTATCCATGGCAACAAGAGATGCAGGAGAATAAGATTGAGAGGGCTGTGTCTATGACAATGACAGCTTTGTGGGTGCTGGATTTTGGGAGTGAGCAGAAAAAGATTGATAACACAATCATCAGACGTTGATATTAAAGGATAGTGCAGAGTGGGAGCAGAAGCGGGCGAGAAACGCCTCGTCGAAATCTTTTCATTGCATGAATTCCTTGCAGATTTGCAGTCATTTGAATAATCACCATCATCCGAATGACCAGTGACCACACTATTTCTAGAGAATGCTGTATGTAGTCAGTGCTCACATCGCTATCATTTATATAAAAAGTAGACCTTTTCAATTGCATGGCTTTATGGATGTCTGAATTAAGTCATATTGCCAAACATTTTCCAAAAATTTTCATTATACACTATACTACTAGGCTAGCAGTTCTCAAAAGTAGGATGCTTTACCTGGAGTAGATCTCCGATATCAGATCAATATTCAGAGCAATACTCAACCTGCTTCAGTGGTATTCTGATGAATCTGTTATCATGTGCATATAAGTGAGAGAGGAGGAGTAACTGGCCTGGCCTCCAGGTAGAAGGGTCCTAAATGCCTGGATGAGAGGTGTTAATGGCCCCATTAGACATTCTGTCCATGAGCTCTATTCAAATCATGTCTCACAAGGCTATTTATTGTACATGCTAATGTGTTCATCACAAGCTTAAAAAAAAAAAAGCTGATGACACACTGAAGATGCTGAATCAGTAGAAAATGATTCACTTCTATGTGTGCGCCAATTAAAAAAAGATTAAATATAATGCGATGAAAGTAAAAGTTTAAAAAAGTTGCCATGTTAATTAAAAATACTCAAACATCGGCATCAATGTTTAATGTGAGTATGGAAATCATTTCAGCAGGTAAATCCTGGAATTTCTTCTGCATGTCAGAGGGGTGTCTTGGTTTATTCGATGTGTGACAATTTGTATAGGAGATAACAGACATACGATTATTGATTTAGCCTAATCAATTTTTGTTAATTTTTCTAACATTTATTGTTGCCCTTAAGTACTGAAGATGGCATGGTTTAAAAAAAGCAGAGTTGCATTTTACTGATTTATCAGCAGGGGGCGATGATGTACAGCCATGTCACTATGAGCGCTATCATTTTATCACCGCATTGCACCCAGTTAACTGGTATGACACGGCTAACTAATCCAAATCTTTTTAGACATGGGCATTACATGCACAAATATGCCTAGCTTTTCCATTAAATGTGTTTACAGAGTGCACACAGTGTGCTGCAGTGCTGTAAACTTTAACCACTGTAGCCTATGTATACATTTACCATAGTACATTACAGACTGTAGATTAAGTGGTTGCTATTTTCGAGATATCACTATACTGTTCTATACTGCCTGCCATTCGATGACATGAGATCATTTAAAAGTTTGTCTTCTCTAGCAAATAAAGGAAGGAAAGAAAGAAAGAGATCTCTCTCATTGCTCGACATCTGCCAAGCTCCCAAACTCAAATCAAAGTCCCTTAAGAAAAGTGTTGGCTTCAATGTCGATGTCTCCTTAGACATAGTTACACACTGACCTCATTACTATGTTTTGGGGATAAACTGGGCAGTTTGTATCCAAAAATAATAACACAAACCATGTGTTCATATTTTCTGGAATAACGTGTTTTGTAACCCCTTATTAGTGCATATTATATTATTATTATTATTATTATTATTATTATTATTATTATTATTATTATTATTATTATTATTAGCGAAT
The DNA here is from genome assembly GCA_900303205.1 of Mora moro. Lineage (NCBI taxonomy): Eukaryota > Metazoa > Chordata > Actinopteri > Gadiformes > Moridae > Mora > Mora moro. The sequence goes on from OMNR01004712.1 coordinate 14,429, forward strand.
ATTATGTGCAGTTAACTTCAGATTTCACCTTTAGTTTGGTCCTTTATAATAAAGACCCTGACAATCATATAATAATGCAATATTGTAATATATAAGTCCCACTTACAACAGGTACTACCAGTACTACCAGTGGTATTTGTGGTATATCCTGGCTTATCTTAAAAGATTGTGTCTAATGTTGTCAACCTATGTTTAGAAGACTAGGCAACCTGTAATGAGGAAGGACATTTTACAAAACAAGTTCAGAGAACCAGAGTCACTTGAATGCAGTCTGTAGATATGTGTCCCAACACTGTGGCTTAGTTAGTATGTTGATTTATATGATTTACATGCGCGTCTCGGTGCAGTTAGCTGACTGAGGGGAGCATAACTTCTGTCAGATGTGCCGACTTGTTTTTCTGCTTTTGAACTTTTCGTCCCAATGTTGATTTATTTATTAATTCATTTTAATGACATGTTTGTTTGCAAGTACAGCAATATGCAGTATGCTAATATGTAATTATTGTGTGTCCGACCATAAACAAACGCTGTTGCTGTTTGACTGGGACAGACTTATTTTCCTTCTCCTGGCCTGGCTCATATCACTCCACTAGACCATGCACCTCACGTGCTTCTATTGAAGCTTAGCCTTGGGGCACCTCCAGTAGAAGTCATTTAGTTACTTAGTTGTTCACCAATGTGGTTGGAAATGCATTCTAATGAAGTTGTAATGCCATGGGTAAGGCCTTCTATTGGATAAGAGAAAGTGTCACACTGGTTTAATCTTATCAGCCTACCTTAAAGGACAAATTATAGGTCAATATATAGGCATGTTCGTTAGCAAACACTAAAACAGTTAATTAGTCAATTCAATTAGTGTTAATTTAATCTCTTAGGCTTGCTGCTTCTGGGAGTTCCAGGTTGAATTTCTTTATTTCACGCTTTGCATACAGTCTAGTTTGTTAGCCACGCAGACATGAAACAATCTGCAACAATCTGAAAGGAAACCAAACGACACCAAACAAAAGCATCTGCCAACATACACCGATCACAATCATTAAGCAGCCGCCCTTCCGGTAGGCAGGGCGGCTGTACCACCCGAGGGTGGCAGGAAGCCGGCTGGCTGGCGTCTTCTCCGGGGCTTCTCTGAAGTGATTCGGGCACCTCTGCTGCCTACACTCACCTTGTTGTGTAGACGAGAGGCTAAACACAGCACAACAAGCTTTTCTGCCGACTCCCAAATTGGCCAATTGTTTTTTTTTTCCCTTGTCACTCCAGCCGGCAGCGTTTAGCTGATGGGGTGGTGGAAAGGGGCAGGAGGTGTAGTTGTTGGTATAGCGGGTTTTATTCAGCGTGTCCTGACGCAATCTGAGGAAATCTTTACATCTTGTCAGCAGCATCGTGTGCCAGTAATCCTTGTCACGTGGGTTTGCTAGCACACGCTAGGTGCATTTAGTGATTACATTTACCAATAGGCACTTTATATACAACGCATTGCTTTGTCAGCGCAATAGGCTTAAAAAAGAATAAACAATGAAAATGGGGGCCACTGTGGTGTCGGAGACGCAACTGACATCAGGGGGGCCCCCCACCTCCCCCCTCCTCCAGGCCCTCACCACCGGCAGCATCCCGGGCTTCATCGACGTGGTCATGAACCTGAACTCCCCGGCGCTGCTGGAAGACAACCTCCTCTGGCAGGCCAAGGCGGCGGGCAAGAGCATCATCTTCTACGGGGACGACACCTGGCTGCGTCTCTTCCCCAAGCACTTCATGGAGCAGGACGGCACCACCTCCTTCTTTGTGTCCGACTACACCGAGGTGAGGGTCCGCCGCGCGCGTTCCACCGACTCGATCCTCGACGCGCGTGTTCACATTCAAAACCCAAAGTGTTTTTTGTTTGTATTAAAATATATATTTTCTGGGCTTTTTCATGCCTTTATGGACAGAGAGAGACAGGGAAGTGGGTTGAAGAGAGAGGGAATGACGTGTAGCACAGGATCAGAGAATCGCAGAATCGAACCCGGGTCGCTACGAGGCACGTCGCCTATGTGGCAGCGCGTTAGTGGGTTGAGCCACCCGTTTGTGTGTATTAAAAGATGCTAGATGCTAGAATCACAACGCATCTACTTGTGGATGTGTTCTAAAACGCAGGTCATGTTATCGTGTTGCTTTCAACCTGATTGCTTCACAAGTGCATCACAAGATATATTTTGGCAAAGGAGCTGACATCGCATTTTTTGCAATTAAGACTCCACACGATGTATTTATCGCAGTCATCCTCATTGCCATAGCGATATAAAACGTGATTGATCGCGCGTCCCGAGTGTTAATCAGGCAGCCGGTCAGAGCTTCCACATGGCCTTTGCACCGACGATGTCATCAACCTTGGTGACTCAGACTGGCTGGCTTTTAACCGACGACGTTCGAAGTCCTCCGGCGTTGTCTCTCATCCGGTTGTCTCCCTCCGTACCTCCATCCAGGTGGACAACAACGTGACCCGCCACTTGGACAGCACCCTGAAGCGGGACGACTGGGACCTCCTGATCCTGCACTACCTGGGCCTGGACCACATCGGCCACGTGAGCGGCCCCCGCAGCCCCCTGGTCCGGCCCAAGCTGCTGGAGATGGACGATGTGCTGAAGAAGATCCACGGCTCGCTCGTTTCAAAGGTCCGCTAGCTCGCCCGC
>OMNR01004728.1:5163-17443 GCA_900303205.1 Mora moro
GGGGAAGGGAGAGGGGGGGGGGGGGGGGGGGGGAGGCAGCCACACAGCCCAACAAAGCCTGGAATACTTCCCTGTTTGTTCTATTGTTCAGGGGTTCTCAGTGTCTAGCCTCCAGCAGAACATGGGTTCCATTGAACATCTGGCAACGGAACCCAACCGTGGGTTTGGTTTGAGGCAATTCGATCCACGAGGCTTCCCGAAAAGCATCTCGTATCTTTTGGGGGGGACTTAATTTTCAAGTTTTGAAGTAGGCATATACATTGCTGCCCAAGTATGGTCTTTAAATAATTGGGTACACGACGGACGCTCACAGATTACAGAACATCAGCACAACCGGTGAAAGGATGTGCAGCATATGCAACAGAATCAGACACAGTTTGAGGCAGGTGTTTGGGGTTGCTATAGAGACAACAGGTGGGAGACAAAGAGGGAATACAAACATGTTTTCATGGCAGTGGGGTGGGGAAGACTATACCCAGGAGCATCGACAAATACAAACAGCAGTGGAGGAATATCTGTGGTTACCTATAAACCACAGATCGCGGCAGCAGCCGGCGTCTCATACAGACGGTTTCCAATGTCCGGGTCTCTCATCCACAAAATATAGATCCTGACAAACAACTTCCACTAAAAAACAAAGGAAGGGGGATTGTGCTGTTACTAGTAGTACTAGCACTAGTAGTAGTAGTAGTAGTAGTAGTAGTAAACAAAACCGAGAATGTCGCAGAACAAAGTTGACAACTATACGATGCAGTGTCCCTCCTTGCTCCCACACAAATAAATCAAGGGTCCCAACCGTGTTGCTGGCAGGGCTGACGTCAGAGCAGTGCGTTTTCCATGTTGGTCTCGGGCCTCCACAGCAACCAGGGGGTTGGATCCATCCCTCCCCCCTGACCTGACCCTTGGGGAAACTTTTTTTTCTCCCCCTTGGGGTATTGTTCCCACAACACTTGAATGGGACTCCCTCTAATTCATCTCAGCGTGTGGAATGGCAGACAAAGGCCCAGAGAGCCGGGGTCCGGCTTCAGAACAAAACTAACTACCTCGACACTGTTACAAAGCCATACGTGTAAAACCGTATGGGGCTGGCGGGGGTCTCTCGACCAGACCACTGCTAAGGCTTGGGTGTCATACTGAACACAAACTAGTGGACACTCCAATTTCTGTGAACATTATATTGTGCTTCTATCATCAACTTGTAGTGATGATAGTAGTAGTCTATCATAATATTCAAAATGATATTCATAATAGTAACGATACATGTGATTTAATCTGCTGCTACAATAATAAGTGATTGTACCTGCAAAAAAAATACTATACTATTGTCATGCAGTATCAGCAGAATACTACTGGACTATTAAAACATGCTCATCAGATTGTCAACAGTGCATTGATCAAAATGTCCTAAGTTTATTTTTGTTTTACTATAAACAATTAGTCATATTTATGCAACGTTGCACTATTACTGCATTGCAGGATATTGCCGTAAGGAGAAAAAAAAAACAGCTGCACGGTGATATTCTAGCAGATGACAAACGATGTAAATGACGAACAACCCCGACCCCAAACTTGCATTCTGATAACTTTACGCATAGCCGTAGGATTAACCACGTCTGTTCTCTTGATGGAAAAACAAACCCTGCATGACTTACCAGAGAATGAAGAGGCTTTTCATGAAACACAGGCTAATCCAGCATTGGGTTAACGGTTCGGGTAGTACAACAACTGGCAATACATTTTTTTTTTTTCAGAGGCGAAAACACCTGCTGTTGTCAAGACGTCGGATGGCCAGAGAGAGCCGTTAGCGGTCCTTGCGATCCCGTCCTTCGACCCCGCGGCGAACACTGTGAAGGGCGACCGGGAGGAGACGGCAGCAGCATCGGCAGCGGCAGCCAAGCAGGCAGGCGTCGGCACTCGCTGGTCCGTGATTGGGCCAGGTGACTGGACGGGCCCGCCCCCTTCCTGGCGCACAGCCTCGGTGGTGACCGCTGGTGCAATGCCTCCTGCTGCCCAGGCAGCAGGAGGCATGTTACCTGCATGGGCGAAATTACATTGTTCGGTCATGGTCATTGTTGTCCCTGAGAGAGGATGGAGTCACGTATAATGCCCTTATTAGCAAGTCACCAACAAGGAATAGGTGTTATAGGTACAGACCAGGTAATGTAGACCAGTAGAGTAGGCTTATGGTGACCCACTGGGAGTTAAGACGAACAGTAGCCTAAGGCAATCTAGAGAGCATCTTTGGCCCTTTTTTTTGTAAAGGTCTGCATAGATATATTTCAGTCTGATGGGGCTGTGCGTGCGGTGTAGAGTTTGGACAAGTTGCAATGGGTTAATAGTCTCTGTTGCGGCATGCTTAGGGAGTTTTTCCAAGTTGGTGTGGGGTATCATTTCTCAGTGAGCAATGTTAAATGGGCCTTGACTCAGACACTCGTGTAGCCTAGATGCCAAGCCATTAAACAAAGTAAACAGACAAAAGCATACACGGAGGCACTAATTGGGCGATGATCTCTTGTCATGTTTGATTAAAATGAGCAACGGGGACACCGTGGTTTTACTGAGAAGCTTATCCTTATTCAAAACGAGATTACACTGGCATATTTTGCTTAAAATGGAAACAAGAGATGTAAGGTTTTATTTAAATGTACTTTCATAGTGTATGTAGACATGTTAATTAATTCCCATCATTCTGTACACAATGGTGGCTTAAAATGCCGTCTATCCATGAAATCAGTGATTCCCTACATCATAGTTTTTGAATGTCCACTAAATTATTAAGTTAAATTATACAGAAAGATATTCAAGGGTTTTATTTTGCAACAGCATCAGACCTCTTTCAACAATTGTTTCTAAAAACAACATATGTTAGTGCAAGTGCTAGTGTTTGGAGGTTTTCGGATAAAAACAGGACAAAATGTCAGCATTCATTTTATTGAGCAAAAGATACAATAGAGGAAATTACAAATATAAATTCATCTGGAAAATGCTTTTAAGAGAACACCAGTTTGATTTACAAGATTTAAAAGTCATACAACTGGCACAAAACAGTTGTACCAAAGTCCCCTCAACTGCTTTTTACCAAAAGTAATACAACCGGTCCAAAACAGCTAGGCTGACATACCCAGTCCAGAAACTACTGCTTTCATCTTCACTAAATATTTACTTAGGTTTCATTTTATCAGAATGAAAAAGTTAGCAGCTTCGGAGGGAAAGGTTCAGGGCTGTCTTTCTTCCCTACAGACGGTTATTTTGGTTTTCATCTTGTACACGGTCGTACAAATCAAAAAGGTATTCATGATTGGTCTCGAATGCACACACGCGCAGTATATGCATGAAGCATTCATTATTACTGAAAGGCATGTTAGGTATCTGGGGGGGGGGTACACCCGACTTCTTATGCAGTCCACTGTGCTTGTTTGTACTGTTTGTACTTCGTGCATGTATGCGTGCGTTTGTGCACGTTTTTGGTCCATTTCTCTCCAACGGTCAGGCACAGTGGCAGTGCATGGGGTTTTGAGTCCCAGAACAGGGGAGTGTTAACAATGTACACCTATCAAGGCACAGTGGGACTGATCATAAGGCTGGTCCTTCAAAAAGTGTTCATAATTCATAATTCATAATCCATTCCACATCCTTTCATATAAACCGTATAGAACATCTGAAAACAGCGAGGGCATCGCATGATTGGGAATTCTGTACAATCAATTCATGACGAAGCGTTATATATTTAAAATACAATTTTCCTCTGCCAAAGCCTATCGAATATTGAAGTTGAAGATGTTGAATATAATAAATGCCATGTCCGTAAGATGGCAGTTTAACTGCATGAAAAAAAAATGCTGAAATCGAAACCAACCTGAATGTTGTAGTGAAGCATTCATATGCTGAAATAAACCAGGCCTGGCTACAGCTTAGAGACACCATCTAGAAACTACAGGTCTCCATAGGAATCGCTCTCCGTGTACAAAAGTGCATTTCCCATGATTTCAAACAATTGCAGAGCTGACAAGTGAAGGAAAAGTCTTGTATAATAATAATATAAGAAATCATTAAGCAGTTACATATTTGTTTTTCCTCTAAAAAGAATTTACAGCCTTGAAAGACAGAAAAAAAAACAACAACAAGGAGTGAGGAGGAAAAAAAAAGCAAAAACTAGGAGGTGTTCCCTGTAGTTTCTGTGGAGTTTCGGGGAGCCACCCGTCCGTTCCCTGTCAAAAGAACTCGGATTGAAAAGAACCCGCCTCGCAGGAGTGACTAGTTCTCCTCCAGCCAGGACGGAGTGTCGGCGCCTGGCATTTTCAGCTTCACGTGGAACTGCTTGAGCGTCTGTTCCAGCTGCTCCTGGTTCCCGGCGTAGTAGGCAGCGATGGCGTTGTGGAACAACGTGAGCTGGTTGTGCAACACCTTCACCTGTTGGCCCCCCCGAAAGAAAAACAAAACAAAGATGATAATGAATCACCTGAAACGTAAATCACTCAGACATCCGGTAAAGGGACATAGTAGTAGGAGTAGGAGTAGGAGGAGTAGCCCAAAGCCTTTACCTTGTTCTCTTCCAGAAACTTAAGCTTAATGGAGACGTCGTTGCGCATTCTCTCGTACTTCTCGCGGTGGGCCTGGAACTGGCGCTGGGAGAGCTCTATCTTGGGCATGGTAGAGGCATCGCGAGGGCCCAGGTTCAGCTCCTCCAGGTCCGTGCGGTACGCGTCGTACTCGATCCTAGGGAGCAGGGAAGCATTTGAGTGAAAAGAAAGAAGAGACCCAAAAATATACATGCATAAATACAAAAATCACAAATGCATACAATTTTACACACTGAATCAGTTTACCATTTTAGTGATTTTCTTTTGTTGTTTTTAGATACATGTCATTCAGGAGCAGGTGGGGGTTAGGCATTTTGCTTAAGGATGCCTACAGGTAGACTGCGGACATTGGGGTTCGAACCCAGAACTTTTTAGCTGGGAGTCGAACACCCTAGCCAGTAGCGACTATTCAGCCCCGAGGGGGTGGGAATAGAGCCTGTCACAATGATGGAGTGTGTAAGGTACCTTGTGGCTTCGTATTGCTTGATATTGATCATGGTGTCCTCGATGGTTTTATTCACCAGCGTGTTTACACTGGTGATGAAGAAGTTGATGGCGCTCAGAAGTGTCTCTGCGTTTTTGGATAAAAGCCTTTGGGTTTCAGCGTTGTAACCAAACTCCTCCTAGGGGCGGCACAGAGTAATTACATTTCCCACGCCACTGCATCCAAATGGTGAATTTTAAAGAGGGCAAACCGGGGCTGCAGACAACCATTGCATGTTGTTTGCATATATACATATCTGAGACAATTCACTCTGTGTGACACACAAGCATAATTCATTAGATTCATTAAGATGAGGCATTCGTTACAAACATCAACACTATATCACATTCAGATCGGAACATCCTGCACCCCCATATACTTTCTCCAATTTTTAGAAATGGTGGAAAGTTGGTGTACTTTAGAGACGAGTGTGGTTAAACGGTAAGGATCAGAGCAGCCTTATTGCCACGTCTGCATGATGTCGTAGCCTAAGGCCTTAAATATTTATGCGACGTCATGAAATAAACAAGTGATTTCAGCTATGTAGCTAGCCAGGGCTAGGTCTGTGGAACACGCTACATACAAGTGGAAAGCCCAAAGCACGCAGAGAGCAATGTTGGGTTCCAATTTGTACCATGACCCCAAAAAGAGAAATATAAATTGTATCGTTTTAATGGAGCGCAGATGTAGTGTGCTTTATTGTTTCGCTCGCTTCGTACAGGAACTCGAGCCTATTTTGGACGCGAAAATCGGAAACGATTATTTTGCGTCTGTCTCGCCATGGCCTTGTGCTTTGGGCTGAAGCACTTAAAAACAAAAAACAAAACTCCCACAGGTTTTTGTGATTTATTCCTTTACGGTTTATGCTTGAATGTGTGGATGAGTAAACTGAACTGACTGGAGGTCCCACAGTGGGGGGGGACCGTGGTTAGGAGGACTTGGGACTCACGTGGAGCTCTGGGGACTTGAGGCTGAGGTCGGCGAAGGCGTCCCCCAGCTGCTTCTGGGTGTGCATCATCTGGGCCAGCTGGCCGGAGAGGGTCTGCGCCAGCTTGACCACGTGCTCGTAGCGTCGCTTGTTGTCGCGGAGCACCTCGATCTGGTTCTCCAGCTCCAGGTCCACCGTCTTGGAGCCCCGGCCCAGCTTCTCCGACAGGATCTGCCTGGTGCACTGCGGGTGACGCCGGTCACTAACTTTAAAACGATGGCCACGCTGGGTAGACACCCTAGAGGTGGCCGTGTCTCTAACGAGGGTTTTTGTCACGTAAGAGTTAATGGTCTTAGTAAGTGGACAATGATGAACAGCAGCTGAGAGAGATGTGGGTCATATATGCAGTCTAGGATTAGAACAAGGTTCCCTACGCCATGTTCTCCACGGAAGAATGAGGACAGAGGATGAGGGGGCTCAAAGAGATTCTCATTTTAATTTAAGAAAGAGAGCTACTCTACTTTTGTGTGTACAACGAGGTTCTCATTGAATTTTCTGTCAAAAAAAACAACACAAAATGGGCCAAAATGAGATTAAAATAATAATTACTTTATAAGTGTTGATGCTCCACTTTCGCACTAGGTCCAATTTCTCCAAGGCGGGGTTCTTCAAATCGTCCACGAGAACCACAGGCCCGCTCCTCTGCTGGCCTGGGGAAACGTACGTACTTTAAAACCAGGGAGGGGAGTTTTTGGAGAACCGAAGAGAAGTGGTCACGAGAATGGAAATGCGATTGCAGTAGTTATCAGATTTTATCAAACACTAGAGTATGAATACAAATCGCCAAATCACGTGTGCATTCGTCAACAATGGTATTTGAAAAATCATCAACAAATCACAGTGCAACTGTTCCGGTACAGTCACAACTGTAGCAGAACATGACTTTGTTTGAGGGGGGGAGAAGCAAGCACAGAAAGAGATTCTAGGTGTAGTCTTCTCAAAAGGGGGTCCAGGAAGCAAGCAGAAATACCCAGAGGAAGAGGGGTTTCTGTGAGAGCAGCTTTCTTCCAGAGCATCTATCCAGCATCACCTCAAGCATAAAACAGGTTAGGTTTGGCTTCAGGAGTTATGGAGAGATGTGTTGTCAAAAGCAGGGAACGACCCCAACAAGTGATGGATTCGCTTGTGGGGTTTAAAGCAAAAGGGGGGACGGAAAAGATGGGAGGGTTTCACTCCGAATGAGACATCACCCTTAAGGACAAAGACGGGAGGGGAGAGAACGAGCTCAGGAGGGGGGCGGCTTTATGCACACATGGCAAAAGATGTGCACTGGCACATCCCTTGGCCTCGAGCCTCGCCTGCGGCGTACCTGTCTCAGGCTGACTATCACTGGCTGAGCGGGCCAGGCGGCCGCCCACCACCATACTGGGAGCTACTGGTGTCGCTGGGGACGTGGGCAGGCTGGCTGACCCTGGGAGATATTCACAGCAGTGACTCATTAGTAGAAGGTCCGTTTCCAGTGTGAAAGGAGAGGCTATTGAACGTCGAGCATCGCTAAATAAACCCCCGAGGTCGAAGCGCCACGTCACGCTTTGCATAAAAGATCTTCAAATCTGAAGTTCATTCAGTCTGGTTCATCCAATTCACCAAAACATTAAACTCTTGCCTATTCAAATTTTTTAAATTAAGCGGCCGAGGTAATTATTGAATGATAAAGAAAATGTGAGCCAGAGACTCATAGGGAAGAACGTATGCATTTGCATTTGTGAGGGCACAACAATGAAAAGGGAAATCAAGGGAACAAAATGGAGGTCAGGAGGAACTCATTAAATCATACTTGGACGGTCCGCTACACGGATTCACATTTCAGCCTCGTCTTTTTATCTTTTTTTATTTCTTTATTTCTAAGTGTTTGCAATTATAAAAGAGGCAAAGGGTTTCTTTTAAACACTGCAGTGAACCAATAATGATGTATTGTTATGCATGCTCCTATTTTAATAATAACAATTAGAGGGTAATTAAGAGAAAATAAAATGCATATTAAGAAAATGGAGGGGGGGGGGGAACAAAACACGTTAAAACACAAACGATCAATAATTAAAACAAGGTGAACTGGTTTGTACCTCTGTACGGTCCTGATTCAACAATGCCCTCTGTTGCGTAGCTACTGGAGGGGACATAGGACTCTGAGAGGCTTAGTCCACTGGGAGGACTAGGAGAGGGGTCCTGTAAGAGCAGATCACTACGGTTGTATAGAGAGATCATATTTTCAAAACGGGCTCATGAGTCAGTGTGATGAGACGCAAAACAAACGGATACAAAATACAAATGTAAACCCACAAACACACGAGCTTTGACCCCCCGTCGGGTACCTTCTCAGAGCTGGGGTCCACGTCTCCGTTGCTGGTGATGGTGATCTCTGCAGCTGAGCTTCTATGGGAGTCCTCAGCCATTGCGGTTTCCTGTCATTAAAACCGGGTTCAAATCAAAACACAGGTTAGCCCTTTAAGATAGTCCACACCTTCACCACCCGAGCTAGCCCAAGCTTCACCAACGGTAGCCATGGGGTAGCCTTAGCGACAGCATTCTGCATCCATTGTTATATATGGAAAAATACAACACTCACTCATTCACGGTTCATTGTAATCCCAACCTTGAGTCCCATGTTACCAACATTATACTTAATTTCAATTCATATTTTCAATTTTTTCTCCTCGTCTTATTACAGTGATTACAGTGTAATTTTATCAAATCACTTAAGTCTTGTTATACTCCTATGGCTGGCATTTTCTTGTCAACTTGTTGACACAGGGAACAGGATGCAGTAGAACAGGAGGTCTTTTAGGCCAATCCTGTACTTCCACATCCCTGGCAACACAAGGAAGTGAGCGTGTACGTGACTATGACATGCCATCCTCGGCTACACTAGTCCACCATGTCTAGGAGGAGTTCAAGAAGTGGGGATGCGAACTACACTTGCTGACTTCCCGATAAGTCCCGATAAGACATTGGGAGGAAACAGTAAAACTAAAGTGGACTAGTCAAGCAGTTCCACATGTATTTATGACGCCGTTTGGCATCGCTGTACTTTGGCCCTACTGCTTTAGTGTTAGCGGAGGACCGGGAATCCGACCATTCTGAGGGGAACTCGAGCACTGATTGCAGTTTTACAATGCCGGCGAAATTCAATTTGACCGCGGTCGGGACAACACTAGGCCTAGTGTCGCGGCATTGAGAAAAGTCACTATCCCCTTGTTACCGGGTCACCTGGTAACAAGACACAACAAGCATCCACTCCCACGGGAACTGCAGACACAAATACAAATAAATAGATGTTATGCCCCTTGTAAAAGCATGTGTACTCAAAAATAACCAAGCCCATAAGCGTAATACGTGTACAAATACATGTATACACATTTTAAAAAAAAGAATTACATTTACATGTAGCCGTATTGCAAACTCATTTTAAGAGTCAAGATTTTAGGAGAACAAAATACATTAGCACAAGCTTGACATCTGCCATTAAGTTCAAATGAATAATGATTTATATTTATTATTATGAGTTTTATATAATCTCAAATCCAAATTTATAAAGAGGAAGCCTTCAGTTTTCATACCTAGGCCTATATCCTTTTATATCATGACCCAACCCCAAGTCAACCGCTGTTCCCTGATTTCACAAGTGTAGACTGTGGTCAGTTGCTTTAGGGTCATATAACACAGCATAAATGGTTAAAGGCCACATGACACCCATATGCAGGTAGGCAAAAGACACATCGACAGGGAAACTTCTCGAGCTATCGGCTTGGATAACAACGACCGCTGCCAGGCCGCTCTCCCCAAAGTAAAGCTGAACGATGTACACCCTGTCGACCCAGCGGTCAGGAGCTTTCCCACAGGAGTACCGCACACGGGTTACACTAGTCATGTCAGCGTGTGCAGCCTTGCTAAACGAAACGACCCGTGACTTTGAGACGCGCTGTAACCATATTTGCGTTTGCACATGTATGCTCTGTGTGCATAAGTATGCACTGGTTTGGTTAGCTGTGTGTCAGTACGTTCCCTGGTGCCATATAATAAACGGCACGCATATCCTAATTTAATTCAGAAAAATCACACTGTGAAATTCTAGTTGTTCCAGGGATCAGTCGCATGTACTCTTTCATACGCTCAAAGACACAGATTCACCAATGGACAAGCTGCAGAGGACACAATAGTACTCAGGTTACTGTACTATTCCTGTGTGCCAGGAATCATGGCAGCCAGCACAAAATCATGGCAGCCAGCACAAAATCATGGCGCTGTTGGATTTCGCAATTTCCATGTTCTGCCATTTCAGTTAAATGTCATAATCACACCATAATGTGGAACGCTCCAATCACATGGAAACATCAAATCAATTACCCCACCCCAAAGATCAGTACAAACAGCAAGAAACCCACATAGCACAAGTGCACCGACACCCAACGACGCGTTTAACAGCCTTGCAAAACCAGTTTACGGCCTCAAATACCGCCCTGATTGAATGTACCGCAGCAAAGCCCCAGCAGAGAGCCCAAGAGAAACGACAAGACAAACGCACCAGCCACCAAAAGCATGTGAGCCACAGAAGCAGCAAGCATGTGAGCCAAAGGGCACAACAAGTATGTATGACCAGGAAGCAACCCCCAAAACAAGTTCACGATTGCGATAAAAAAGCGATTGAAAGAGGCCGATCACAGACCGAAGAGGGGAAGATGAATATCACCTGAGTTTGCGGGCAAGTCTCTCCATTTGCCTCTGGTGTTTCTGAAGTGTTAGTATGGTCATTTGTACCGCGCTGCTCCCCGTCATCTGCACTGCCCTTCGTGATGACAGCGTCCCCACTGTTCTCAACATCTGTGTCGCTGCATGCCCCCTCACCGACGCCCTGAACATCTGTCTCTAACTGTTGGTCCACCCCCTCAAACCCACTTTGCACACGATGGGCATCAGTGTGGCAATGGTCTTTGTCAAGGTCTACACTTTCGTAATTGTCGTCATTGTCGTCGTCTAGGTCAGATCTCAAAGAATCCTCTGTTTTATGATCCTCCTTATAATCCATTTGCAGGTCCGTGGTTATGGTCTCCGATTCAGCTTCAAGACTAACTTCAGACATACCTGAAAACAGACATGCATAGACCCAGTACATTTGAGATAGCTGACGTGATGATGTAATTGTCAACCCTCTGCAAATATGTGAACACAGTAGTCGATTACGACTGCAAATAAGGGTATGCTTGTATTCGATACTTGACACTTGGGGCAGATGTAAAGAAATACATTCTTGAGAATTTGATATTTGGATACAATTTACTTTCTTAGTCGCAGACGGGAAATGAGGGTGTCACAGCAAAAGTACATGACATTCAGCTTCATTCAAACTTCAATTGGAATTAACACAATGACTAAATACTAAAACTTAATACTGTAGTAGCTAGGGTATACAACTATCTGGCATGTTTCCTTCAACTGACAGTTGCAGTGTTGCAGCATTGAATTGGCATGCACTCCCATTTAAGAAGTCGAAGTCGTCGACAGTGCCTGCAAAACCATGTTCTGCAAAGCCACGTTCACACAGAAGAAAGCAAAAGGTTAATTTAGGCTTATTTATATCAGAGATGCTAAGGCCAGGGAGAAGGGCTAGCCAGGCGAGGCACTGTTGCACACCACCCAACACGGCTAGCTCCCTCAGTACTGACTAGTAAGTGGACCGCATATGTCCTGTCCCCTTCAGCCCAAAACAAGGGACCTGAAACACAACTCTTCGGTGGTAGCAGTCGACAGGCGCTACACTACACGTACGTGTTTAGCGTGTGAAGCTACTGTCAATATTAGCCAAACATACACTAAACTACTAAAGACAGTTCACTCGTCTCAAGTGCATTTGCATGCCGACAATACGCCCGACGAGGTGGTTAAAACACGCATAGTGTGGTCAAATGTCAGTCAACTAGTAGCTATCGAACACGTATCAAGATGGACAATATCAAGCAGGGAGGGGGGGAAACTTTATCTTACCTGTCTCCGACCGGGGCTAACGATGCGACTTTAGGGGGCTAACGATGCGACTTTAGGGGGCTAACGATGCGACTTTAGGTGGGCTAACGATGCGAGTTAGCGGACCAGTTTCTATATAACAACTTTAATCCCGAGCACGAAACAAAGTGCGAACAAATGCGACCTCTATGTCTCTTGAACCGATCTCCTGCCTTCAGGCCGGGGGCTTCATCTGCAGTCTGGATCCCGGAACACCGAACCGAGCGGCTC
>OMNR01004867.1:5765-21577 GCA_900303205.1 Mora moro
TCAGTTTGAACGTTGTTCAGTTAGAAACATATTGGATATTCAACATTCAATATTCGACATTCACGCTCTGAATTGGCAATGTGACGCAGTGAACTAAAGACAGATCACCAGTATGAGTCCCGTGTGTCTAGTGGTGAACTAAAGACCGATCACCGGTATGAGTCCCGTGTGTCTAGCGGTGAACTAAAGACGTGATCACCGGTATGAGTCCCGTGTGTCTAGCGATGTCTACCTGTCCAGGAGACAGGGCTCCCAAGCAAAACCGTCAGGCAGCAGCACTAATCTCTGTAGAGCCATCGTTTGGTCAATATTTCTACACGATCAGCAAATTACTAAGTACCCTGCCCCTAACTAAAACACAGTTCAACTAGCGTCACGTTTAAACATGTCCCCAATGGATATATCATTAAAATCGCTGTTTAGAAGTGTATCCTGCTAGCTCTACAACAGGAAAAAAAAATGGAGGCAGGACAATTACTTATCTATCAGGTCCGATCAGGTGGCGTCAAAAGGCACCAAAAGAACACAACTTGAGTTCGGAGCAGAGTGGAATGTTTACAAACTGGTTGGCGGAGACCAGTAAAAACCTAGGATTTGACACCTGTTTTCTCTAAATTACGGTCTCATTTTAGTACAGGTGACAAAATGGTATAGATTACTCTGTTGACAAAAAAAGATTAATAAAAAAATAAAAGATTAGTAACTATATTGTTACTAATACATATTCCCTTTCAGGTGGTTCGAGACAAACGGACAGGAAAGACAAAAGGCTATGGCTTCGTGAGCTTCAAAGACCCCAATGACTACGTCAGAGCCATGAGAGAGATGAACGGTGAGCACCCGGCGCTGTGATTTCTTAGGTGGCACTGCGCCTCAGTGGTTAGCACTGCGCTTCAGTGGTTAGCACTGCGCCTCAGTGGTTAGCACTGCGCTTCAGTGGTTAGCACTGCGCCTCAGTGGTTAGCACTGCGCCTCAGTGGTTAGCACTGCGCCTCAGTGGTTAGCACTGCGCCTCAGTGGTTAGCACTGCGCCTCAGTGGTTAGCACTGCTGCCTCACAGCAACAAGGTCCTTTTTCCGTAGTATGCAGTATGCATTCTGATTTTGAGCTCCTGGTTACGACCTCTGTACCAGCCGACCTCGGTAACAGCCACGGCACACGGTCTGGGATAGTAATACTGTAGCCCATGAATTGGTCGATCACAAAGAACACCGCACCAGCTCTCAGTGATCTGGACAATAATGAAAGTGTCCCACTGAAGGGGGTCAGTCTTCCAGTTTTATAGTTGTAGTATACATGTATACTACACATAGTGTAGTATACATGTATACTACACATAGTGTAGTATATAACTACATATGTAACTATGCTCATGTTTTAACAAGATATATATATCTATCTATATCTCTCTCTATATCTATATCTATATATATATATATCTTGGATTTTCCTTTCTAGGGAAATATGTGGGTAGCCGTCCAATCAAACTGAGGAAGAGCATGTGGAAAGATCGGAACATGGAGGTGGTCAGGAAGAAGCAGCGAGAGAAGAAGAAGCTGGGCCTCAGATAGCCTCAGATAGCCTCAGATAGCCGTGGCTCCTCTGTGAACTGGGGCTGAATTGAAAATGGCTGAAATTGTTTTGTTTTTTTTGGTTGGTCCCGATTGGTGGTGAACACATGTATCGTTGTAGATGTGTCAGGATGCTGAACTTCATACTTTTTTTTTTGTTATTTTTTAATAAAACCTTTTTCAGAATTTCTGAATTTATTTTTTGGTCGCTTAATTGTTTTTCACATATCAAATGTTTGATACACATGCTTTGTTTTTTATGTTTATCTATGTCTATTGTAGGTAAGATTTGAGAGTTTTAAGAGCGGAAAAGAGATTTATGGGCTAAAATAAACAACCCCAAAAAAGCATATATTAAATATATACTGTCTCCCTGATGTGTGTGTCTGGTAAGATAACTGGGGTTCTAAGACTTAAAACATACATTTAGATTGCAACATAACAAAGGTAAATAGCAAATTGGCCAATACTATATTTACATAACTGCATTCATTGCACACCATACATTTTAAGTGCATTGTTTTTTTTTATTTTTTGCAAGGAAATTACAGATGATTAGAGACGATTAACATAATTCAGAATATGAACCACATGGATATGTAGTCATGTTTCATTAGTAAATCACAATTGATTGGTAATCTATCATTAAGAAAACAATTTCACATTTTGGTCATAGTAACATATGGACTACCCGTGAAAGATTTTCTTAAAGTTCTTGTGCAAATGATGAAGGAATCCATAATGTGATTCACTTGGGACTTGGTAACACCCCCATGCCCCTTTTCTCAGCTGACAACTCGTTCCCCTGCTACAGAGTTGTGGCGCACACTGGACCATCCCACCGTCACACATACAGTGGCGTGTGCAGCCATCTGTGTTGAACTGCACACCGGCCGGAATGTAGCGGCCTTCGAACTGGCAGCCGCACTGGGCCAGCCGCACGCAGCGGTCCTAGGAGAGGGAAAACAATGGTCAGCGTGACTTATTTAAACCATTTAATCAGAGCCAAAGTTCCTTCAGTACAATTTTACCTTTCACATCTTTTTCCTTTTTCCCCCCCATATTTCTTCTTTCATTATTTCCCAATAACGAGACGGCTCAGAGTGGTTTATTCCTCTTGTACCACCAATGTTACCAACAACGATTAGATATTAGTTACTTTCATCTATAATATTATAGTTTATTTATCGACTTAATCGGTTTATTGTTAATTGTTTTAAACCTCTGGTTGATAGTTCTATTTGACTGTTGTTGAACATTTGTAGCAAATTGATTCAGAACTTTTAAAAGCAGAGGTGTCCTGTTGTTGAAAACAATGCACACTCTCTGAACGTTATTGACCAAGTATTGAACAAGACTGCGGTATGAAAACACAACAAGCAGCACGATGAGAAATGAGAGCGGTCTACTGAGACTAGCTGAAGACAACCCTGCGAGAGGTGATTAATGAACTGACAGGTGCGGGCAACAATGGTGTATACGTGGTCATGGCGGGTGCAGTACAGTATAGTACTGTAGTAGTAGTAGTAGTATATGGTTAATACCTGACTGAGCACGTAGCCGGATGAACAGACGCAGCCCTCGGTTTTGGGGTCTTCACATTTCGAGGAGTGAGACCCGCAGGTGGCAGGACATCCTGGAGCTGCAAGGCTGTACGCACTGTAGGCTGGACACTGCATCCCTATGACGCCACACACACCCACACACACACACACCCACACACACACACACCCACACACACACACAAAAATGTCCCTTGTGGTTAATTTACAATTCACAGTATATTACATTGACATGTAATGTATATCATTTAGTCAGATTAAGTTTGTGTGTGTGTGTGTATCAGTCTTTACAGCAAAAGTCCTTCCTCCTCCAGTCCTCCACTTTCCCCCCCGCCCGCTGGCAGTCGTCCACGTAGTCGCCGATAATGTCGCACGCGGAGGCAGCCTTGCCCTGGGTCTGAATCATGTCGAAGACACAGTCCCGGTGGTACTGCTCGAAGTCCAGGAGCCTGGCACAGTGTCGCAGGGGCCCATTTTGTTTCTTGATAACTTCACAGGCTGCCGTGTAGGGAGGAGGGACGAAGCCAGGGGGCAGTTCTGGTGCACAGTCTTTACCTGAGAGAGACAATGACACACACACACAGAGAGGGAGAGAGAGAGAGAGAGAGAGAGAGAGAGAGAGAGAGAGAGAGAGAGCGAGAGAGAGAGAGAGACCGTTTGTTCGTAACTGAAAGAGACTTAACCCCTAACCTTCATTTTAGGTTGAATTCTCACTTCTCACTTGAGAAAACAGTAAACCGTAACCTTACACTCATGAGAACAGCCTGGCACGTTGGCAAGCCAATGGCTCATTCCAAACTCCTTGGCACTGGAAGATGCTTTTCCATTGGCCAGCGTGAGGTCGTCATGGGGATTATTGTTGAAGTTTCCACAGAGACCACATAACATGTTTTGATAAGTGGTCGCCACCTTTACCTGCACTGCACTCGACCAATCATAAGAGACCTTAACAACAAAAGATGAATAATAAGAAAATACCTTTTAGAGAGTGTTAAATATATTTGTATATATTCTTGAACCATCAAAACAAAGACAAAATATCACATGTCACATATCAAATGTCTTTGACCACTGTATCATATAGTATTCATCACTTTGAGGACAATAAAAACATTGGATAATTATTTAAATATTTCTAAATAACTAGCATATTATCAAATATTTAAACATTTTGCCGAAATGTTTTCTGCATGTATCTGCATGAACCACTGTATCATATATAGATGTCAAAGGATATGAATCAAATGTTTCATATCGTGTGTATCCTACCTTGAGGAAGCTGGTTTCCAGGACAGCCCACCTGTTTCTTTTAGAAACCTGGACCAGTGATCGGTTTGAGTGAAATGGTAGGTAGGTTGTCTCCCCATCCACCTGTAAACACACAGACACACACACATTCATACACCGTACACACACACACACACACACACACACACACACACACACACACACGCACACGCACACACACACACACAGGTGTGAGTGGCGGTCAGAAGCACAAGTTTCAAATGGGTCACACCAGATCCCACAGTGAGTCACAATCATGTCATAACAGTCATGTCATGTCATAACAGTGTGCTTCCGACTTCATGTCATTAACTCTTAGATCTTTATCTCGCTCTCGTAGTCTAGAACACACTTTGTTGTGCTGTGCCGTTGTTGTGGACATGTTTGGAAAGCACTTTGATGTGTGAGGTCTATTGTAACTGTTTGCACGACCACTAATACAAAAATGTCTCTTGTTGGCTCTACTCCAATTTTGTTTGTATTGATTGTGTCTCAGCCTCACACGTTGCTTTCGTTGGACATAATCAACAGTAATCATTATGATTTCTGATAATTAGACAGTCGTGGTCAGTCTGATGTTGTTTTCATTTGTGTCCATGCTTGCGATGTCTGTACCAAGGAGTACGTACCCGCATGGAGTGGGGCTAAATGTAATGTGTGCATATGTACATACATGTTGTGAATGAGACAACGACAGAGCATCATACCAACACTTGTCCTTTGTAGTCCGTAGAAATGGTGTATGTATTGCCGAACACCTTCACAGTCACTGTTTTTGCATAGGACACTCTGGTGGAACCACGGTTATTGTTCTCTAGGCTAATCTAGAAGACAGGAACAACGTAAAATAATAATTTGTTAAAAAGCTCATATCACACATCTTATGTCAACAAAAAGAGGCAGAAGGGCAAAAATGAGTCTTGAAAACATCTGCTAGATGCATGAAATCAATTAGTCAAGATTTGTCATGTAATACAGTGACAGTATTTGTATTTTCTACCTCTACTGTACTCTGTTGTCTTTGCCCTATTCCTTCCAATGTTTACTTTAGACCTCACTGGGCCCTGTTGTGCACGCACAAACAAGTAGCCAAAGTCTGGCCGCAATATTTCTGAATCTACAATTTTCAAACATTCTTCTCCATTAAATTAATAAAAATCTCCGTAAATTTTTTTCTTCTCCTTTTTCTTCATCTTTGCTATTCTCACCTCAAACTTCTCCAGTCCCTTTGTGTCTTTACACACACTGGCAAACTGGTAGATGCAGTTTCCCTGAAAATCAAATTTGCGTCCGTCAAAGGTGCGGAAGTGGGGGTCTCCCTGGGCCGAGCAGGTCTTGAAGCTCAGGGGGAAGCAGTCCTGGACCCCGTCTTTCACAGTGCAGTGTTCGCCGGCCTTGCAGCCCCTCGGTCTGCACAGCGCCTGCTGTGTTGCACCGTCACACACGCATCTGCTGTTGCACTCCGAGTCGGCCCAGAACACGTCGCCTGGCAGGTAGTAATGGCCTTCGTGATTGCAGCCACAGCTGGTGGCTTTGACCACACACCTGTTGGACAGTAATACAACCTGAGTGGTCATTCACGTGTCTATCAGGTACCAGCATCTTCCCACCATGCGCACATGTATTAACATAACTTAGTAATGCAGTGTTGTGGAGCCATATTGTATACTGTTTTGTCATTTGTCCTCTTTCATACATCTATTAATTGCTTATTCATATAAAAGAGAACCAAACCAAACCTGTTGACTATTGACCAAATCTAACTTGATTATGAAAGTTGATTATAAAGTAATGTTATCCCAAATCATACCACTCATCAAGAGCAGATGTCACTAGCCTTGATTTTACATGAGGTGGTAAACAAATCAGAATTATATATGTCATAACAATATTGTCCATGTTGGAGAGAGACTGAAACAATAATTAACAATAATCATCTTCATCAACAAATTGTGACAATTGAAACAATACCGGTATTTCATATGGTCAACATAATAAACCTCATACATTTCATGAGGTGGAGGAACATGCATTATAAGAAATAAGGGTTCAGTGCTTCAACATAAAGTGGCACAATGTACTTCTCTCCACTGAGCACATATCCAGGGTCACAGAAGCAGCCTTCTGAACAAAGCTCAGGGCAGAGGTCAGGCGTAGGACTGCAGGTCTCTGGACACGCAGGCCCACACTGCTTGTAGTGGCTGTTCATAGGACAGGCAAGGGCTGATGGAACACACAAAGGACAGCAATGAGGTTGGTTCATGTCGAAGATTAATTAGCACTGTCCTTTTCAGCATGTAGTTGCCAGAAATCAATTTATATTGCTTTAAGCTGCATACAAAACCATCCATATAGAGGTTAAATGAGTGACATGGCTGTTTGTGTGCGTATATGTAATTGTAACTCACAACATTTTGCTAATTCTCTCCACGGTAAGACGGTGACTCCAGCCTTCTGGCATGCAGTGTTATAATTAGACAGTGCCTCACACAGCACCTCCTGTCTCCCTTCGTTCACACAAACGTCATATAAGCAGTCGAACAGGAACTCTCCTATGTCCACGTTGGGATGGCAGCTCGCAAAAGGCCCCTTCTTATTCACTGCGATGCCACAATACTCATGCCCAGAAAACCTATGACAGAAAAAAAGCCTAAATGTTTTTAAATTTTTAAAGCATACATTTTCGATCTCATATCAAAGCTTTACCCCATTATTGAATGCCTTTCAGAACAGAATCATTTCCTACATGAATCATAAAACAAACCTTAGATGTATCAGTTACCACTATTATTATAGTTATTTGTAGTTGGGCATAAAACATTTATTTCAAGCTCCTAACTAAAACGTACCGCTTTTGGTCCTCGGGAGAACACTGTGGACAGTGGTCCTCACAGTGATGGTAGCAAAACGGGTCCCCATCTGCAACGCTCCACGAACCAGCCCACTCGGTCACATTGGCATACGGAGTTCCTGCGCCCCTGTTTAGTTCGTCCTCTTTGCGGCCGTTGTAGTTGCCACAGAGTCCACCGACGTTCCCATAGAAACTGCTGCTGAGGGACACCATGACGAGCGTAGACCAATCGAAAGTGATCTCTATTCCAATTTTGGTTTCGATGACTCCTCTGATCCCAGATTCGGTCATGGAGATGCTTCCTCCTTCAATCTCAACCGGTAGATTTTCTTTTATACCGTCAACCTAAAAAGGTGGGCAATGATTAGGCAAATCATTTTGATAATATTGTTACATTTTATAAATAAGCACATCTATACAAATATATAAATATTCCTGCATATATTGGGAAATTACTTTTTTGAGTAATCCAATCCTAATAATTGACTGTATATAAGGGATATAGTAGAATCTAATTGGAGTTACCTGCCAGAACTGTCAGGACCACTAAGAGTTGATTTGAGTATGACTTATTTGAGAATAGTTTGAAGTAAATAAATCAAAAGTTACATCCGTAAAAATTTAAATATCAATACCATGTCCTACTTAAATAAAATACACCATGTCCTTAACAAAATATGTCAGAAATAAAAGAAATATGTCCAAAATAGAAATACTAAGCGAAATAGTAACGAGTAAATGAGCTGAGCTGTGCTAGTCCCACCAGTATGGTTCCTCTGGAGCCGCTGGGTATCTGGATGGTGTGACCCAGTAGCTCCACGGTGGCCGAGCGAACGAAGGAGCCGTCATCGTTCCCTCGCAGCTCGTTCTTGGTCAGCACCGTTAGGTTCGGGAGGTCGGGATCTTTACCTGGCGGGACATCACATGAAGGCTAGTACAGGGAAGTGGGCCGACGTTGATTCTTTTGAATCGGTCAATCTGAGATGATGTATTTCTATTTTATTTTTATTTTTCAAATGTAGTGCACATGTGGAAATCTGCTGTGGAGAGCTCATATTTTTATGGAAGCGGACAGCATATGGTATATATAATAATATATCTACATTTTTGAATAAATATATGTAAAAATAAACACATACTAATTTGTTTTAAACGGTGCAAGTCATCGAGAAGCGAAGTTATATGCAAAAATGAATATGGTGTTTGTCAAGTATTGTTGCGATGGGTCAGAAGGCTTACTTTGTTTTACAGAAAGCAATTTAAAAAGAGGAGGGCCGCCATGTTGGAATGACGTCATCACCATACAGACTCACGGTGGCAGTAAAGATCTTTTTTTTTTGATAGATGTCAGTGTTACGCTCAACTGGGGGATTTCTGTTTACATTTGAATGACTTATCCAAACCTTTGTAACATGTAAGGTCTTCAGCTGTGTATGGGCTTGGCAACAAACAAACAAGGTAGTTCACTATGTCGGCATAGGAAATAGAAGGTAGAATGTTCGTCATTCCAAGATGAAGGAGGATCTTCACCACCTATTAACCTTAGTTTCTGACTAAGTCCTGCTCTGTAGTTTTCCTGAACCTTTCTGTGGTTTTGGTGTCCTAAAATCGGCTTAAACTGAACATTCAGTATGCAATCCATTCTGTTGTTTCCTGACCAAACCGTGATTTAGGTGCAAACACTCTCTAATGCCTTTAACATCTATGCATAATAGCAAGTGACAAGTGGCAAACCTGTTACGTTGACAAGGACATAGGTGCATGTTCCTTGGAAAGAGTATCTCCAGCCGTCAAACGTAGAGTAGTGGGGGTCTCCGAAGGCCCAACACAACGCCTTCGAGTTGGGAACACACACCCCCTGGCCCTCTTCTACCTCACAGTGTTCCTCCACTCTGCAGTCAGCTCCGGCACAGGGGTCTGGGAGAGGAACGGCCACACAAGGGCCATGTAAATAATGCTAGTATAGTATAGTATACAGTATAGTATAGTATAGTATAGTATCATATCGTACAGTACAGTATTGTATTAGTATAGTACATTATAGATAGAATCGTATAGTATCGTATCGTATAGTACTAGTATTATTATTGTATAATATAGTTTAGTGTATTGTAGTACCAATTTAAAGTAACAGTTGAAGATTAGAGACAGAAGGTTAGAGAAAGAAGGTGGAATCATTGTGGGAATTGCAATGTAAAAGATTGAAACTTGGTCAATGTATTACCGATTGTGTAGCAACCCAGCAATCCATCCTTGATGCCACATTTCTCCTCATTCTGACAGCTGGTAGCGATGCAATTAAACCGGCCAGTGGCACACTCACATCTCTCAGAGCAGTCTTCTTGTAATATTGATACGCCTGACTGGATACCAAAAACAAATTCAAATAACAGAACACATTCCTAACAGTAATGTGGATTATACTATGCTGTCATAATGTACAAATGTTCTACTGTTGACAATGACAATTATAACATTGATAATAACAAGTGATAAAAGTACCCTTTGTCTCCTTATTATCAAGAATGTTATTGTTCAATAAATTTGTTTTTATATATTAGATATATTAGAAGAACTGATCAACGTTGGCCTTACCTTATAGTACTGGCCGTCCACTAAACAACCACATTTCTCGGCGGGAACACAGTGCCCCCCGTCGAACACCAAGTCGCCGTCACACTGGCAGCCCTCGTGGCAGTGGGGACACTGGCCCGGTGTGGACAGGTAGGCACAGGTGGCGGTGCAGGTGTCCGGGCAGAGCTCGTAGTGAGTCCCACTGGGACAGGAAGCAACTGTGGATGATGCAATGACTCGTTTCAGCCATAGGCAACCTCATCTGTGAGTCATCTGGTTAAAATCAGGCTTACTCATTGGCACTTAATGAAAGCTACAGCAGGAGGAATTTGACCAGATTTCTGGCTGGCCAGATGTTTGAAGAGCCCTTCTCCTTGTGTGGACAGTGTTCCAGGTGTGCTACAAATGAAGCTCATGTAGCTGCAGTAGAGTGCTGACTATAATGGGGATAATGGGGAAGAAACACTTACTACAGAAACCATCCACTCTCCAGTTGGCAACTGGAGCACCCGTTGACTGACAGGAGGAAACGTAAGCCTGGATGTGCCGACACACGACGTCCTGCCCACTGCTTTCTCGGTTCATCTCACTGGAGACAAAGGGAGCTCATTGTTTTCATCACCGCAAGTGGACGACTTTAAAATGGAATTGTCATCAATGTTGTTATCAACGTTGGTAGACTACCAAAAGGTTCACATGTGACATGCTCCTTCTGGTTTCAGTAATGCAAAACATTGGACTTGCCTGACACAAGCCTGGAAGTATGGAAGAGGTGGTACTGCTTTGTGACACCCTGCGAACGGGCCTTTCGTTGATTTAATAATGTCACAGTCTTTGGACTTTGGATTCTCCTTTCCATCCGGTTTGGTGCATGACGAGCCTTTGCATCCTGGCTCGCAAGGCACCTCTTTGATTGTCCATGCTGCGATGAACTTCCCCACGGATGAGTCTCCCGTCTGTCCAGCCAGCGTGAAGTCATCGGATGGATCGCCATTAAAGTTGCCACACAGGCCACGCAACACGCCGCCATAGGTGGACGGGAGCCGCAGCACCACGCCTGCTTGCGTGTCATAGGTCAGCTGTAAGCCAAAGTCAGTTCTTATGACAATGCTGCTGCCACCTTGATGCGCCCACATCTTGCCATCGGCCAATGAAAGTGGGAGGCTGGTTCTGATGTCATCAATCTGTGGTTAAAAAATAAATAAATACAATTCTGATCATTTTGAGTGACTCACGTGAATTTGTTTAAATAAACACATGTAAAAAGGGAGCCTTTTTCATTGGAAAGATCCAAAGCTAGGAATCATACCATGATTTCCCAGACAATCCCGGGCATCATGGTGATCTCAAAACTGTACGCTTTCAACGTCACGCTGCGGAAGACTTGACCTTTTTTACTGGTGCTCTGTTGTATTGACACCGAGAAACCTGCAATCGCACCGTCCTTCTCTTCCACCTCGGACAGAAGGAACGCACAATCTCCCCATAGAGGATATGACTGGAGGAAGAGAAGAAGAGAATGTAATAGACGCATGGACTGTCACCTGTCCCTTCAATATCTTTTGGACAAAACACCCTGTTTTCTATGGAGGACCAAACCTACCTGTCCATCCAGTGCTCTCACTGTGCGAGAACCGAACACAGAGCAAGAGCCACTTGTTTTGGGAACGCAGGAGGCCACACCGGACTGCAGCGCACACTTCTCATTGGCTGAGCAAGTAAATGAGTCATCGCACTTCACTTGTCCTGCCAGACAGACGCACCTGCTCCTGCAATCTGCACCTGGGTAAAATACCTAGCGGGAGTGAGAGAGGGCCTCCTGTAAGCATTTGTTCAGTTGTTCATAAGATTATGTGAATATATCTTTCATTTTGTACTGCTATTCTGCTTTTTATTTTTTAATGATTTATTTATTTCTTAGTTTGAGTTGCACTGTTCTGCTACTGTAACCCTGAAGGGTTAATACAATGTTATTATTTTTTGGGGCAGGACTCTATCTTATAATCGATATTATGCAATAGTTTTCTTTGTACTCAGTAAATTCTAGTGCCATATGTACACTACTACTGTACTGTTTGGTAATAACTATGGTATACTCAGGATCTTTGAATACTGCGGTAAAAATGTGGGACCCCAGATACTATTGTGCAAGTTCATCAAAATGTAATCAATATTTTACCTGTTCACTGTGGTAGTACTGCTCATTATACTGGCAGCCGCATTCTGCTATGGGAACACACTTATCATCACTGAGCATGAATCCATCGTCACAGATGCAGCCTTCACTGCAAGGGGTGTCCACGTCACAACCCTGCGGAGGGGCAAGGTCGTTGCAGGTTTGGGGGCATGGCATGGCACACGCTTCGTAGTGACTGTTCAGACCACAGGAGAGGGCTGAGGAGAAGAAGGACCACCAAGGAATCATTCGAGCGTGTGTGCATGCTACATGTGTGTATACAGTCAGGTGTGCACATTCATTTTGCAATATTATCTTAGTGATGTTAGCAGTGTGCAAAATCTAGTTTTCATACATATAGGTATTGCAATATAGAAAAGATCTATTATATAAATATAGTCGTAAACGACGATAGCTGGGTTCAAGCCGACATATAACCATTTAAACATCATGATGACGTGCGTGGACATATAGCTTCTCCAACAAAAGCCAGGGCTCAAACTCAGGAGCAGGTTTGTGACCTGACTGTGAGCTAGCTGTCTGATTAGCATGATCGTTAACTCAGTGTAATTGATGCTGAAAACTGTTTGTGTTTGAATAGTTAAAATCTCATGATGCAATGTGGCTAGAATTTGTGGATGTTCAATAGATTTGTGATGACTGGCATTTGTTTAAAGGCACACTAGTAGAAATGATATAATTGTTATAGCATTCCCAACAGCCGATTCATCTTGGATTCCTCGGTACATTGCTGCTTATGAACACCTAATTAATTCTGAAAGCCATGTTTTTTAAAATCATATCTGTAAGTTAATTTAGATATTGTTGGTACATTGTTCAGAGATGATTTGTGACATTCAACCATATAGGACAAAGACTGACTGGACACCTATAGGTTGTGTGTTTGTGATTTTGCGCTTCTCTTACGGCAGAATTGTTTGGTCCTCCAACTTTCAACCACAGCGCCGGCTGTTTGACACACTGTGAGGTAACTTGTCAGACTATTGCACAGGGCAGTAATGTGGCCTTTATATGCACACAGGTCAAATACACAATCGTTGAGGTATTCAGTATGGTCCAATTTAGCATGGCAATGTCTGGAAGAAAAAAAAGAAGAGGAGGATACACATATTAAGAATACAAAGAATAGATTAAACTCTGAATCTGTGGAATCCTGACATTTCACACACAGTAAAGCTAATTCCATTGCAAATATTTAAAAACCTGTCGACCAACGGAAAGCCATCTGACTGAGCAAGGTTGTAAATCAGAATCAACAGATTTTCCCCAAATAAATGGAAGAACAGTTGTATCTGTTGGTCTGATACTGGGGTGTACAAATGCAACGATGCATCATAATGCGTCAATGCATTTGCAAAAACAAAAATGCAAGTGCACACCTAAAAGGTCCTGTCTTGTCTTTGATAATGCCGCAGTAGTCCCCCTGCTGGTAACGTTGTGCCAATGTTGGCTCGCAGACAAGACATTTACCACCGGGACAATCGCTGGTGCATCCAATGTCCCCTCCAACCTGGAAGAAAACATGGTCTTCAGAGAACATTGGTTACATATTGCTTTGCTTCAACATGCTTCAAAGGAACATTGTATTACCTTGAAGCTGTTTCCAAAGTCTGTAGGACCTTTGGCTGGGGATTTGTCAGGTTTCTGTAGGTCATTTGAACGCTTACCATTGTAATCACCACACAAACCTGTCAAAACAAAACAATAACATGGAATGTTATTGTAATCCATGGGTCAAACACACCCCATACATCCAAGGTGACCATGTATGGTTGAGCGACCCAATGACAACACTCCAGAAGCACTCACCTCCCTGGTTCTGGAGTTGCTCAGATCAACCGAAGAGGAGCCTGGACCTGCTCTTAGGCTCAGGTCTCAGTGAACTTACCTGCTCCAGCTACGACAGTACCCGCAACCCTCATGAACCAGGAGGCCCCAGGTCAAGTCCCTCTCATCATCCCTCAAGTCAACTGTAACTCCTGTGCTGCTTACAGAACTTTGTGTTGCCATAGGGAGTCATATCCGCTAGCCCTCCCTGTTATGTTTCTGATGGATGTTTTTGTTGAGTCTAGTTCACAACAGCGGCTTCTTACTAATCAAGGTTACACTACATTTTCGACATGCCACAGTGCCACAGTGTTGTGGGTAGAATTACACTGTCATTGACCAAACAGCACTTGCCTTCAACAGCGCCAGCATAGGTGCTAGGCACCGTCAGGCTGACATGGCTCTTCCAGTTGAACTTCAGGGTTAAGCCAAAATGTGTCTGCACAAAGCAGAAGCAGCCCTGCCGGAACAAGGACAGTTTTCCTTCCAACGTGGTGTAGGGTAGGTTTATTGACTGGCTGTTCACCTGACAGACAGAAAACAGTGAGTAGTGGGATGAGGGATGGAGACAGACAAAGGTGGTAGGACAACACCTATTTGTAATGGAATGTACTCTTTGTATTCTTATCTTCTCTTGTTTGATTTACACTGTTTAATGACTGATTCACTTTTACTCACTGATGAATAAAGGCCAAACGACTTAACGAATGACCTAAGGTTATGGTTCAGAATAAAACAGCTGGGCTGAAGGTAAATCATGTGGTATGTGGATGGACAAAAGGCACAACTCTTACAAGAACTTTTCTTGGATTGGCGCTGTTCATGC
Source organism: Mora moro (assembly GCA_900303205.1). Classification (NCBI taxonomy): domain Eukaryota; kingdom Metazoa; phylum Chordata; class Actinopteri; order Gadiformes; family Moridae; genus Mora; species Mora moro. The sequence continues at coordinate 20,461 of OMNR01004867.1, forward strand.
TGATGGTGAAGTTGTACACGGTCAAAGACACAGACTTGGTGTAGGCCACGGCTTTGTTCCTGCCCCTGTTCTCATTCTGGACCAGTACTTGGAAGGGCACAAGGTTACTGATGGCACTCTTGACCGTTTGGGAGAGTATGTAGGTGCACGTGCCCTGGAAGTCAAACCGGTGGCCATCGAATGTTCGGTAGTGAGGGTCTCCTGTGCCTTGGCAGGTTGCAAAGGACAAAGGGTAGCAGTCTCGGACGCCACCCTTCAGGGAACAGTATTCGCTCTTCTTACAGCCTACAGATTTGCATTTTATCTAGGAAAATACATCAAATACACGACAATCAAATACAACATAATACATTACAATACAACATACCATGTTCTCATAGTGATGGTAACTCCCTGCAGTCCAATTTATTTTAACATAAATAAATTTTAACACTTTAAATATGTCCTAAACCAAAGTTAATCTCTGGTGTATGGGAAGAAGGTAGGCATTAGTAAAGGAGTATATATTATTATAGTATACATATGTAGTAATGGTGTACTGTGTCAAACCATGAAAATACTATGTTGCACTCCATATGTCTCATACTTTTGTTTTTGTCGCAAAGCACACAGAATGCAAGCATAAGGGAATTCATTTGCATTTGCAAATGATAATGAATTTCATGTTGGTCATCAACTGTTGCCATTTTTTTCAAAATAACAAATTGTCCTGATACCTTATTCTGTAAAGACTTAATGTGTGCCATGGGGATATTAGGTACAATATGGTTAAATAATGAAGTCAAACACAATACAATGAAACAACACACACACACATGCACGCATGCAGGCATGCACACACACACACACACACACACACACACATGCACGCACGCACACACGCACGCACGCACACACACACACACACACACACACACACACGCACGCGCACACACACACACACACACACACACACACACACACACACACACACACACACACACACACACACACAAACAAGCGTGCGCTTGCCCTACCTTTCCACTTCGAGGACAGTGACACTTGCTGTCACACTTGTCACCGGCCCAGAACACGCTGCCTTGTGGGTAATATCGTCCTTGGTGCTGACAGCCACAGG
>OMNR01005010.1:2508-14090 GCA_900303205.1 Mora moro
TACAGACGTCCTGTGATCTGTGGTCCCGTGAGAACCAGGTGGGGGACCGAGGGAGGGGACGATGATTACGGAAGATCAGCGAGGCACGCGCGCGCTAGGCTGTCAAAGTGTCCCCACCTGCCACCTCGTCCCATATGGTCCCTCCGGCACACTTGAGATGCTTATCCCGGGTCAGGGGGATATAGTCCCGTCGCCCTCCCATTGTTTTTGGTTGTTTAACTTGTAACGCGGAGGGGGACTCTGTTCATCCGGAGATGAACATCTCAATAGCAAGTAAGTCCCCTATATATGGGGCACCCTGCCGTTGACGAGAGACAAAGTAGTCCGACCGTCGAACCCTGTGCCCCCGTCTCTATCGTGTGCTTCAACAGTCGTTGGGACATTTTGGCATGCGTGGCATCTCTCCGAGTCACTTCCTACCTGTTTGAGATTGCTCAAATTCCGGCCTGGTGCTGCTAGTGTTTGTTGTGTGTGGGGGGGCTATGGCATTTGGTAGGCCTGTTTTATTTTTTTTGCAGCGAAAGCCCAGCCGTTGACTTGTGTGCTGCTGACGATGCTGTATGGACCCAGCTTGTACTGTCTGTAACTGTATTTTAATTAGAGAGGATCGTTTGGAGTTGGAAGAGTACTGTTTTCAGCTTGTTTGCAAGCTTGGCCTGTGTAATTCTGTGGATGCAAGGGTTGTGGTCTAACTTTTTAACCGTACGATGCATTTGATTCAGGTTAACCCGTTTGAGTCTTATACCCGTACACCAATCATTTTTCATTTATATTTCTGTTTTTGCAGTGTTTTTTTTACACATTGGAAACGAAATAGGGCCATAGCCCCACGAGATGTATGTTGTTGGGTATTCATGCGTTGATTAGCTCTGTCCTATTGTCAGCACAGCCTAACATAAACAACCAAACTGGCTTACAAGCAGAACTCGCTCAATTCTGATGTAGGACAACTTGTTTTTCCACCTTTTTCAAATGGATAGTGTCCTATTCTTGTTGGTGAGTGTAGTGACCTACAGCCAAGGGTGGGCACAATGTGGCAGTTCCCAATGAGCTGCGAGTATGGAATAAGGGGAATGCCTGATCAACCCACTTGACTTTGTGAAACCCAAGTCATGTTGGGTTAGAGCTTGGGCCAATTGGATTAAAATGGAGGTGGAAGGCTTACTTTGTGTCTTTACACTAACTTTCTTCACATGAGTGTTTGAACCACAACAAAACCCTGTGAATGCAACTCCTGCCTTTTTTGTGTTTCAATGCAAACGCTTTCATAGTTGTGTTGGACCGGAATCAATAAATCAATGTAAAAAAACAACACAAATCTATAGAGCTGTAGAACTTGTATATTGAATACTATCTTGGGAGTTAATTGTTCCATAACAGTTGAGGTGACAGTGAGGACATTAGAGACCACAAACGTATAGGCTATGGTGTCATATTTAACAATGCGTGCAGTGTTACCTTTTTCACCTTCCAGCGCTAACAGGTCATCATATTGCTTTGGGGCGATCTTGTAGCCTACACCTCAGGGTGCAAGAAATATAGGCTGATGATTCGACTGTTATCTTGAACGATGAACATGTCTTGCAGATTGGCTGAGCACAAATAGTGCAGAAAGGTAAGCTCCATCGTCATTAGACTGGGGTTGGCACACATTAGCATTGGGGTCAGGCCCAGGATTTCCTGCAGTGGATATGATCATCCATAGTAGGTGACATTTACAAAATGCAATAGAAAAGCATGCTATTTTGCATCATGCAGGAAAATGCAGGATTACATTTTAAAACAACTGCTTGGCTGGTTGATTTCTCCTCTGGCAGGTAAAAAGACAACATTCTAAAAGTGAATTTTGGACCCTGGGGTTGAGATAAGAGAATAAGGGAATCCTAGCAGGACAACAAGGCAGGCCATTGTTTATTGTGCTCCTTGGCGTGGACATAATGTCATCTATGGCTTTCAGAGTGAACCCAAGACACGTCCAATTGGATAAACCTTTAAATTTCTCCAGCTCACTGCTCCGTTCTGTGGCCTCGTCATATCTGCCTCCAGGTAGAATGCTGGTTCAGGATGAAACTTGCTGTACATGTTTATTGTTATGATTAGAGTTGTTATTTATATTGTTGATCCCAGAGCAGTAGCTTAATTCAGGAACGCCACTCCAATCATTAATCAGCATTTCACCATTCTTCACTCATTTAATCTGGGGTTTGATGAAGCCTATTTTTAGAACTGTTATGGTACAAGTGGTCTGAATTGACATTTGTCCTGTTGGACTAAGTGAAATTTCAACCTTCAAGTCTTTTATCCATTCACCATTCAGGTTGAACCTGAAATATCTGTCTTGACACTTGGTTTTATTTCAAAACATTTATTGGTCTTTTTATTGCTTGACTTTTTTTTTGTAGTCCTAAATGGGCAAATAAAAGCCTTTAGTGTCTTTGTTTGTTCAGATTTCCTTTTATCCGCTTGTCCCCTTTACTAATTCTAGTTCAGAGTAGCCATAAACAAAGTGTCTATTCAGAGAGTATTGCCATATGCAACTAGCCTAACCTTTTTTCAGTTTAAAAATGAATGCCTTTCTACACAATTCAACTCTAATGTAGGCTAAGTATAGCCTAGATAACAAAAAGCTATTTTAATGTCTTGAGTGAGCCTACTCCTTCAACCTAACAAGAGGAATCGATTGAGCCATCAAATATTTAATTTACTTAAAGTATTTAATTTACTTTTTCCCTTCAGTGTCAGTGTCAGATCTACTGGGAACCTATCGGATTATTTCCGAATAATGACCTTACCTACTAGATAATTTTTTGATTTCTTTCATGAAGCAAATGATGAAATATCCAGATGTAGCTAAATATCTGTTTTAAACCTACTTGGCTTCTTAGCACGCACTCCTCGACAACACACAGTGAACTGCCCTGGGGATTTACTGATGCCTCTGTGGTGCTGGCTCCCTCCTCCTTTCCCTCTGTTGTGAATAAACAAAACAGTTTCCTGTGAAGCACAGTGGCTGCATTCGGCCTGAATCACTTTTTTAATGGTGCGTTATCCCCCCTGATTAGCTACAAAATCCTTTGACATGATGTTGAAAGTTAGTGGTTGAAATTCACGACACCCAGAAGTTGTATTTGCATGACTAATGTCTAATCACATTGAAAGTAGATATTGTGTACACGTTGTTGAATGTAGGCTTAGAGACTACACACCACTTGTGTGTGGTCTGTAGCCTACATATCTCTATTGAGGAGTAATGTGTAATATATTTGTTTAATTAGTAACCGACTCGTGGTTGCACTTTCCAGACCTTTCTATTTACCCTCCTAACCCTAACAGAAACTACTTTAGAGTTTACAGCATTATTTGTATTATAATTATTATCATTATATATTTTCTTAGCATTTCAATGCTAAAATATAGCCTATTAATGCAGGTTAACTAACTAAGACGGAAGATAACTATTGCTTTTAAGACAAAGGTTCATGGGGCTATTGTTGCGACGACCAGTTGACAGTCAGTTTTAGTTTTGTCAGACAGGATGACGGCTATGGGTGTGACGAATGACAGTATAACAGGAAGAACGGGTTAGTCGAACACTAATAAAGTAATAACAAAAGCCTTTTCCAAAAAACGAGAGCCGATCAAACAATATTACAAGAATCAAACGGCTCGTGTCATTGTCTTCCCTTCCTGGTTTTTCTTTTTCTTTTTTTAACCAGCACTTGATGCAACATGTTTCATAACTCACTCAGATAGGCCAGTAAAGATAAAGGCTGGTTTAAATCTAAGTCTCCATTTCTGGGGAAACACCTATATGATTTAGGCCTAGTATATTGGTATATCCTAATATATTCTATGACTTTATCTATTTTTTTACATGGGGTCAAAGATGGATAAGCATCCCCTGCACTGTATATTTTAAACATAATTGCCAAATGTCAGCGTTGTCCGTTCTCACACTTTTTTGTGTAATACGGGTGTGGTAGAGATGAGTAGAAAGGGGTGTTCGGCATGCTTAAGCTGTATATGGTCTTTTTTTTCATTTAATTTTAAGTTTAGACTTGAAGCAGAAATGGCATCAAGAAGTGACTCTTTCAGGTGTATTCCTGATCACTTAATTTAACTGGGACTTACCATCAAAATAAAACCAGTTCTCACATAAAAAAACATTCAAATGTACAGTGGCTGTTAAAATTCAAATTGAGCCAGTTTTAATTTGATATATGAATGAAATAAATAATCTATTGGTACCTGTAGTAGTGTGCTATATTGATATAATGCCTTTATTTTCCAGAACATGCCAATAGCATGCAATACATTTTAAGTATGCAATATCGGTTAATTGTTCTGTGTCCTATACAGTCACATCTCTATTTTCACATTCTCTTTTGTTATTTGTAGCTTCAGGCTTGGTCTATTTGATCAGTGTGGAGAGTAATCTTTGTTTAAATGACAAACAAAAACACACAACATTGTTTAATGTGACATGCCAACATCTAACTTCTAGGATATATCTATGACCAGTTTATTATTGCAGTGATCAGAAGATGTCCTGTTTGGTTTCAGTGGGCATTGTGCATATTATCTCCAGATGATATGTAGGCCTAGTTGGAAACCACTGCAACAGGTTCTTTCCATATGCAGGGGTTGGATGGCACTAGCACAAGATGTTCAGATAAAGAATCTGGAAAAACGTGTTTTAAGCAGAGGACCTTGAACACATTAAATGAACAGGTGACTGCAGGTAGGAAGCTCATCGCAGAAGGTAATCCTCGGAACAGCTGAATCCGGTCACCCTTAGAAATTAAACTTGTGTCCCCAGCACTCGTTTCCCATTGTTTCCATTTGGATGGCACTAGCACAAGATGTTCAGATAAATAATCTTGAAAAACTTGTTATATGGAGATGACCTTGAACACGTTAAATGCACAGGTGACAGCAGGGAGGAAGCTCATCGCAGAAGGTAATCCTTGGAACAACAAGAACTGGAAAGAGTCTGAAACACACCTGTAGTATGAATTTGAAAAGGAAAGCATAGTCTGAACTACTGAAAACCAAGTAAAACATTAACTTAATAACCGAAGAAATCAAAGCGGTACATTTCGTCTGGCTTCATGCAGCACAGAGCCCCATCATCCAAAGAGCAGGGCTAAAATAGCAGAGGCAGGCAAATGGCTAACAAAGAAGGGAATGAGTCTTTTTTTGAAGTGACCACCAGGCAGTCTCTGAAACTATGGATCCAACCACTTGGCAGTATGTATAGAATGATCCTATGCTGAGGGTTGCACCCTTCTGCACAGAACCAAGGACCTTAATCCAGAACTGCTTTATTAGCACATGGACAAAGTAAATGTTTGTTCTGACCAAGAACACTGCCTTTGTGTGACTCTAAATGTGATTAAGGGCTATACAAATACATTTGACTTGAATTGACATGATGTGTACAATGATCATTTGAAGGATGCATTTTCTGGTACATGTTTTTTTAGGGCTGTACAATCCCAAGTATTGTTTTTGTTGGAGGTTACTTTATTGTGCAAGATAAGGCGTTTAGGAAGGCGTTGGAGCAATCCTGGGCAAAGCAAAAACTTGATACTTAAACTATACGATCCTGATCTGTATTGGCCTGTGTGTAACCACTCTGTTTGCAGCCTGTCTAGTCATGCCTATCATAATGCATTACAAGTTAACTAGGCTCCTGTAAACCTAGCACAGTACTCCACTGCATTAGTGGGTGGAATACACATACCTTATATTCAACAGTTGATAGTCTGTCTATGGCAGATTTATGATGTAATGAACTATTGAATGCCACTAAGTCATGGTGCATATAGAACCCACTATGTTATTTCTCAGTTTTGCAATACCCAAAAATGTTGTTTGAACATGTGACTTGGATGCTCTGACTTGGGTGACAAGTAGACTATAAAACTGTTATTATTAACGGTTGAGTTTGTCTGACGTGTAAAGCTAAAATAATAATGTGAATTTTATTTGTCAGTACTGTAAGCTCATTAAACAGATGGCATTTTTGATGGTGTTTATTGAATAATTCTGGCACACCGTCCAATTCTTCATCTCTTCTGTGTTTATTTAAATGTTTATTTCATGCATAATGTCTGTGATAATAGGGAGAACGATCAATGTTGGATTCTTCTGTACATATTTTTCAATTCTATTTCAATGTTTGTCTTTTTCAGCCTTTCTTCCAGCTAATAAAACTGAGAAAGCTTGGCCTGAGCGACAATGAAATCCAGAGGCTCCCGCCAGAGATTGCCAACTTCATGCAGCTGGTCGAACTGGACGTCTCGCGGAACGGTAAGGGCAACATATGTGCACTGATATAGAAATAACATACTGTGTTTATACTCGCTTTGTTCGGTTTGTTGGTTGTTGGTCAAGTGTAAAAATAACACCTGTGGCCTGGCCAGCATTCAAAACCCCTTTCAGTTTTCTGCACACACCCAACCCATTCGTAAAACTGGGTTGTTGTGGGTTATTTTGTGCGTGCAGGGTTCAGAGTTAAGGCCATGAAGCAGAGCATTATCTCGAACGCTAATTAAGTACCGTTTCCCTTCTAGTTTGTTTTGGCCTGCATTATCATGTCATATGGAGTCCAAGGACTTTTTGAAACGGGGAAAAGGAAAATGCAATTAATTTAGCTATTGCTAGGTCTGTATACCTTTGGCTGTGTTCATGGGTGTGTGTTTAGTTACCATTCGCGTCTTGCGCTAACCTCACCCCTAAGAATTAGACTTTACTTAAGTGTAGGAGAGCAGACTTTATTATTTGTTGGTTTGCATTGGTTGGCAGCACAATCACAAGACAGCACAATCACAAGGCATTTCATAATAATGTCACCAAAAAACACTAATAGACATACACATACAATACTTTGCACCTTGTAGTAAATTACGTGTAGAAAAAAATAAAGAACAAGCTAAGACAGGGGCCACTCTTCCCCAGACCAGATGGGCATCCTTTGTGACCAGGAAGGAGTGGTTAAAGTGCGTGGGGGATAAGGTGCTAGTGCTTTACCCGTTTAAAAAGTGAATGGCTTGTGGTAAAAATGAAAACTTGGATCTATTTTTAGTAAGTAGAGGGGGGTGATATCGTTGGCCCAAATGCCAACATTTCAAATGAGGAAGCAAGCGGGTGCCTCTGGTCACCCACAATGTTGTTTGCCTTATTCACCGTTCTGTCTCTAGAGGCATTCCGTACCTGGTAACGTAACAGCTGTACCAGTTTACTGGCTGTTGTTACAGTTTTTCTGAGCTTCAGTAGCGTTGCCAAACCAACAGATGATGCAGAAGGTTAAAACACTTTAAATAAGAGCACAGCAGAACATTTGGAGCATTTTGTTGTGGACATTAAAAGATAGCAATTTCTTTAGAAAGTACATTCTTTGTTGTGTCTTGGAGCTCATGAGGTCAGTCCACAAGTCCCATTTAATCTTATGGGCAAGCACAATGCCAAGGTACTTGTAATTTATAGCAGATTGTATTGGCTCCTCATCGATAACGGTAGGGTAAGAGGATTGCAGCTTTCTAAAATCAATGGACATTTCCTTTGTTTTAAAAGTGTTTAGGAGAAGGTTTGACTTCTCACACCAATTTAGGAAGTAGTCAATAACTGGCCCATGCTCCTCCTCCCCATCATATAGGAGGCTCAACAGGGCAGTATCATCTGTGTACTTAATAAAGTGCCTATTAGGGAAAGCGCTAGTGCAAGTTGGTTGGTGTATAAAATATACAATAAAGATGATAAAAACATAAAACAACCCTGGGGGAGCCTGTGCAAGTGATGATTTTGTCAGAGTGACGTACCTACTCTGACCTGCTGGATTCTACAGCTAAGAACACCAACAATCCATAAAATCAAGCCAGCTTCAAGTATAAATTCTGTAGCCAATATGTCTGCTAAAATACTGGGTTGAATAGTGTTAAAAGCAGATGAAAAGTCCATAAATAAAAGCTTAGCATGTGACTTTGGTTTCTCAAGGTGAGCAATATTCACAATTGCATCTTCCACCCCCCTGGAGGCTTGACAGGCGAATTGCAAGGGTCCGCGAGGTGCTGTGTTTGTGATGCAATGTACCTCTTCACCAGACGCTCAAAGCACTTCATGACCAGCAATGTCAATGCTATTGGTCGAAAGTCGTTTGGTCCTATGGGTCTGGGAATTTTTGGCAGGGGTACAATTGTAGATGTTTTCCAGAGGGTAGGAACTTTTTGAAGATTAAAAGAGGACCTAAAATGTCAGTAAACAACACTGGTGCTATCTATTCAGCACAGTGCCTTAAAACACTGCAACAAATATGGTCAGGACCTGGGCTTCTTTGTGGGTTACAGCCTCTAATGATGTGAAGGACTTCTGATTCCTTGATGGTAAAGTTGGGAGAAGGCGGGGTGTGTTGATCTTGTTTGCCATCTCCAGGCCCTCACTACCATGCAAGACAAAGGTAGGTTTTCCCCTGCCTTTGTGTGGAACATTGGTCATGGTTTTAATTCCCTGCCATGCCTCTCTGGGATTGCTGGATGCCAGAGTGGCCTCTATCTTTTGTTTGTAGCTGTACTTGTCCAGCTGTATTTGTCTTTTTATTTGTCTCCATGTGTCCCTTCTGGCTGTTTCATCCTGGTTTCTGTGAGCTTTAATTTGTTGGACACCCAAGGCTTGGGTTTATCATTTGGATACAAGTCTTAGAAGGTATCACAAAGTCTACACAGAAATTGATGTCAGACACCGCTACAACCTGATCATTAATATCAGGGCTGTTGAAGAACTCCCATAATGTGCAGTCGAAACATCCCTGCAGAGCCATTATGCTTGTTGTTCCACACTCTTACAGACCTTTTGAGGCTTCTCCTTCTCTAGTAACCTCTGATAGACAGGGTGGAGATAGACCATACTGTGGTTGGACGCCCCTAGTGGTGGGAGTGGGGATGCAGTGTAGGTCTTTGACAGTTCCATAACACATTTCTGAGGTAATACTAGCATTAGGCCTATCTGCAGTCAAAGGTGAATGGCTTCTTGGATAGTATTAATTATTGATAAAATATGTTATGTTGGAAATTATTTTACATGGCTTCTTCCTTCTTTCTTCTTCTTTTGTAGATATAATGGAAATTCCAGACACCATCTCTTACTGCAAAACCCTCCAAGTAGCAGACTTCAGTGGAAACCCTTTAACAAGGTAGTCTAGTAGATTATACTATACTTAACTATACGTAACTTTGCGTGTTACTTCATGCATTAAAAACCAATATTTTCTCTCCTGATTGAACAGTAAATATAGTACAACTGATTACTGGTTAAGTCAAAATGCTTTTTCATGAGGCTTTTTCATTTCATTCTAACCTTGTGTAAATCACCTTCAATAAATCTGTAGATCCTAAAATACACACAATGTGTTAGACAGGCCATGTAAACGTTTGCCATGGCATGGTTTAGCTGTTTGGTGGGGGTTTAGCCTAATTTGCACCTCAGCAGGGTCTCAGCCACATTGCACATGCCTCCGCTTGGAAGGCAGAAAATGCAACATGCAAGTATTATTGTACACAGCATTGAACGCACTCTAAAAGAGTGTTTTGCGACGATAAAGACTATACTATCTAATGTCTACTTAAAGTGCACTAAGCTGGAGTCTTTCTTTTCAGATTTTAAAAATAGGTGTATGTATATTTGTATGCGTGTTGGTTGTTTTTCTTTTGCTACAGCGTTTATTGTGGCAGAGAAGTGATTCAAGCTAGAGACACAGTGGCTCGATGTATCTGATACAGTCACATGGAGATGATATCTGTTGATGCACAAAGCCGCCTTGTGACAGAAGCTTTCAGAGTTTTGTGAATTTTAATGGACTTAATTAAACACAGTTTAATTACAAATATTTTATTGTGAGACCAAATAAATTCTTTGGGAAAGGAGTTAAGTTTTCTTTAATGTTGAATGTTAATTGAGGATGTTAATATTTCACACAAGGTTTTCAGCCTTCTAATTCTAGTACAATTTGTAATTTTGCTTTTGTTCTTTTTTTTTTCCAGATTACCCGAGAGCTTTCCAGAGCTGCGGAACTTAACATGCCTTTCCATAAATGATATTTCATTACAGGTCCTACCAGAGAACATTGGAAAGTAAGTCTTTCATTATAACCATGGTTATTTCATTATAACCGTTTTATAAATGTATCATGCCAGACATTTTCATCAACTGAAATAAATTAATACATTCCTATGGTGCAGTAAAAGCCCAGGCTTAAAATTGCATGTTAGATTATCAAAATACCTAACCTTGTTTAATATTCATGCAAGTACTCAAATTAAATGGCTTGGAAAAGCAAATAAGTGGTTTCTAAAATATGTGATGAGAATAATATGGTATTGTATTCAATGGGAATAATATAGTTTTGTACTATTGTTCTGTTGAAGTTACGCTTGAATGCGAGTTTGTCAGTTGTGAGTTTGAACAGCCGTACCAAACTGTTGGTTACGAACGTTCTGTCATCTACTTCTGAGTCACTTCTGGCTTCAGTACTCTGCCAGGAAAGAACTTTAGTGTACACAGGCAGACAGCAGGAAGAAGGATAATGAAATCTGTTTTTTTTTTTACCAAGTAGGATAACATTCACTGGCAAACCACCAAAACAAACCAAAATGCCTCTGGTTTGACCGTAAGTGTGGGCCTACCTCTAAGAATCGGACTAAGGGGATTATTATAATACTACTCGCAACCAAATATTGTTTTAAAATTGGCTACGTATAAAATCCAATGTTGGAGAATTTTTGTAAGGGCCAGTCAGGGATATCGGTCATATTATTGTTTCGGTTTTCCCATGAAATCGTATTAATTTCCTTGTTGTTGTTCCTCGAAATTGTCTGCATTAGAGACAGCTTAAGCCTCCTTGTCTAGTCAGAATTGTCAGTTTAAATACAAAGTGAGTTTTTAATCAAATGTAATCGCAGGGCTTATGCTTTTCATCGGACCCAACATTTAAAGTATACATCAAAGACAAATTTTGTATGAAGAATAACGTTTTAAATAAAAGCATAGATGTCTATCACTGTTAATTGACTTACTGAAACAGTGCAGGTCGTAAAGCTTAAACCTCATGGATGGTGCAGATATGTTATCAGAAGCCTTTAAAAGATATCATGATTTTATCATGATGTAAGATAAAAATATGTTTGATTGTAGATTTAATACCTAATGGAATAATTACACTTTTTGGCATGGGCATATATATATATATATTTATAAATATATAAATCACTCCCTTTTAGTGGGACTTTAGTTTTGTTTTAACACATTTTAAATGTTGCTGATCATTACTCGTCTATGCAGCTGATCTTTGTCTTCTAGCAGTGATAATGTTGAGAAAAAATCCTACCATGTGTGTATTTTGGCACACGGGTTTGACATCGTTTGAATGTGACTGGTGTGTAGAAAGACAGACCGAAAGAAAGAAAGACAGACAGGCAGACAGAGCAAATCGGAGCCCAGAGACGGAGTGTGAGCGAGACATAGATAGTGAGAGAGAGAAATACAGAGAGACACAGAGAGAGACACAGAGAGAGAAGGAGGGAACAAGT
>OMNR01005030.1:4474-16711 GCA_900303205.1 Mora moro
GACTTGGTGTTTCTCCAAGCACTGAGATAGACAGGAAGACAGTGGGGTAGACAGGAAGACAGTGGGGTAGACAGGAGAACCAGAGTGACAGGGTCAGAGAGAAGACGGCTGAGGGGAGTTCTTCTCCCAAGGTGCAAGAACTGACTAGAGAACTGACTAGAGAACTGACTGGTTCAGACTAACTAGAGAACTGGCTAGAGAACTGACTGGTTCAGACTGACTAGAGAACTGACTGGTTCAGACTGACTAGAGAACTGACTGGCTCAGACTGACTAGAGAACAGACTGGTTCAGACTGACTAGAGAACAGACTGGTTCAGACTGACTAGAAAACTGACTGGCTCAGACTGACTAGAGAACTGACTGGCTCAGACTGACTAGAGAACTGACTGGTTCAAACTGACTAGAGAACTGACTGGCTCAGACTTCATGAATGCCAAAGTCCATTCAAGATCAGGAATTTAGCAAACGCGAAAGAAGTCTTTGGTGCATCTTCAAACATCAATCGAATGCTGTATGTTGCATTTATTATTGATATTGCTGTATCAATTAATGATGGATCCAACCACAACAGTATATGTTCAAGGTAGAGTTTCTGAATCTCATTTAAAGTTATCACATTAGAGACAAAATCGAGTTGAATTTTATACACAGATAATAGTGAGTTCATTTTTAGTGCGTGTGAAACTATTTTTTTGAAGAATTGACGTATCTCAATTCTTATCTAGTATGCACCAGATATGTGCAGATGTGTAATGCATATACTGAGTCAAACCTACCAACGATTTTGATTTTTTTTCCACTATCTGTACGTCATCTTGCTTGCAACTGGCAGGCATTGGAAGCTTAGCACTACTGTCCTATTATAACTGCATGCATGTATAGTGCACACAAAACTATGCCATTCCTATCTAGATCAAAAGTGATTCTCCTACCAACTCAGTTCCCAATCTCTGATCAGGTTCTATTAAAAAGACTACCTTTCATTATGTACAGGAAAGATGACAGCAAGTCATTCGCACTCCTTTTCTGTCTTTGTGTCTCTATAGGTTGTACTTTGTCGCCCCCCAGTGGACTGAGTACATCATGTCATTATTGCAATAGTAAATTATTAACAAACATTTGTATAATCTGCAGTCACTTGTTCATTAATTATTAAGATAAAATCTCCTGAATGTTTGGCATAAAGAGAACCAAAATATATTTGGCTAAATATGAACTAATAAAGCACTACTTTTTCATACTGCAAAGCAAATGAATTCCATGTGAGAAATGTTGAGTGCTTATATTTAGATTTAATCCTGTATAGCTGCTGTGTTGAGACTGGGTGGGCAGGGAAGTCCAAGCTACAGTCCTGCCACCACCACTTCCATCCATCAATCACCTGAACAGTGTTGGAGCGTAGGAGGCAGAGCCCGGCGAGGTCTGACCCCAAGCCCAGCGTGACATTCAGGGAAGGAATGTCACTCACCCAGGAAATCCCATTACACTAAAGTATGATGGATATCAGTACTGGGCAAATCTCATACGTGGTCTGACATATAATTTGTTATAATTTGTAAAAAAAAAAATATATATATATATATATATATATATATATAAAATTGCTACGACCACATCCACATTTATAGCTGCCTTTTAGGCTTACTTCTTTAAAACACATTTTCTTGTATGAGCGCTAGACAGTATAATAGTATAATGAAGTATTATTTAATGAAACTGTACTGAAGCAAGTTAAGAGAAGCTTAAATGAATAGGCCTTTAGAGTCTAAAACCTACCTATTCTGATATTATGAGATGCTTTTCTCGTATATTTTATACATAGTTTTGGACCAAAACTTTTAGTAAAGTAACACAATAATATACAGTAAGCCCTTTTTACCTATGCTTGTGGATTGTCAATTGCAATTCATTTCCATTGCAGTAAGGCATATTTTTGAGAGACAAAAGCTATCTTGCAGGTCTGCACTATCTGTATCAAATGGGGCCCGGGCAAGGTCTATTAGCAAACATGTGTTATCAGTCGTACTAATCAATAAGAACAAACAACGGGTGGCTGAGGACAAAGGTGAAAATAGATGAGAATCCCTTCCCTGTTAAGGAAGTGAAATGTTTTCTTAAAACTATTGAAATCAACTAAAGTTTTAACAAATAATACTATACAATTAGCATGCCGTATGCATGTAATCTGTGTTTGATGCTCTGTCACAACTAGCCTATGATGCCTAGTTGATGACAGAATATTAAACTTGTGTAACTTGGGATAACAATTTTTTCCTTGTTGTGTGCCGAGATGTACATGCAATACGGACATTTCAGCATACCTGTTTGACTATATGATCTGTTTGTGTTTGGTGGGGGTGACTCATGTTGACATGTCTCTGAACCCTCCCTTTTATTCTGCTTCATCCTGATAAGAGACCAGCCAACACACACCAGCCACCAAATCAAAGTTTCCCTCCAGCTTCTTCTAAGTTTCCTTCTTGAGTCATCTCCCTGTTGGCGACTCTAGCAGGATCCTAATCAATCCACCACAAGGCATTGTCACACAGATGACGGGGTCAGAATAGCTGATGTTATCACGCTGTGACCAGATCGAGAGGACACAACCAAAAGCACAAGGGCAGGAGGTGTCCCGTTGTCTGGGAGGATCCGGGCTCAAGAAGTAAGAGAGTGTGTGTGGGCCTCAGAGCCAGGTAGAAGGGGACTATGCTAAACCTGGACTGCAGTGAGTACAGCGCTGCCTTCCACCAGGCCTGCGCCATGGTGGGACTTGACAACACAAGGGAATTACCTGTGGATATAAATACAGCAGGTATGATCGGTGGTCTCCTAATCCACTGCAATGTGTCAGCAAATTCCAGCAAATGTTTCTTTTCTAAGTGTAAACAAACAAATAATGTCTATGATGACGAACACTGGTTATAGCTGTAAATATAATATAATAGCCTGGACTGTAAATTGAGTGATCTGGTATATGTGTTTCTGTTTGTGATGTCAACACACTATGCGCAAAGATTACGCAATGAAAGACATGAACATAGCATGTTTGTTTTATTTTTCTTAACCATTCTAGTAAGTCATTATCATTTGAATTGTGATGTGCTGAATCAGTCCTTCTTCACACTTTAAATAGGGATGCTCAACCAGCAGTCTGCAAATGCAGTTAAGCAGGCGGTATATGTACTCTAATCTCTTAATTCAATCTAACTGACCTTTGACCACTGAAAGCCTTCCCATTGTTCAATTGTAATCCCTGGCTGCTCTGCCTTCAGAAACTAAGCATGCAATTTACATACACTATTGCCCGGGGCCATTATAGAACAACAAGCACAGAACACACAACATCAAGAGAGTTTATTTGATGTTCAGAAGTTTTAGCAGAGACAATACTACAGCAATCAAATACTGACAGAATACAACCAAGAGAAACACAGAGGGAGATGAAACGGAAGCATTGCTCCTAATAGTGGAAAAGCATGTGGACCTTGGCCTGTCACTGCTGTATAACAATCTGAATTAAAAGGGGAGTTTCTCTGTGGTAATAAGTAGCAGCTCTCCTCAGAAGCCTAAGCTTTGGGCAGCTCCACAGAACAATGACATATTTACCAACCCTCCCTTCACTGCCATCACTGGTGCTGGCCTGACACTAGTCTCCTGTTGAAGCCCCCAGCGCACGGACATTCAATCAACACTATTTGATTTGAGGCTTAAAGGTGCTATGTAACAATTTTTTAAGGAAACCGAGTTGAGCGTCTAGTTTCTCTGACAACAATGCTACAGCCAGTATGTTCTCCTTTTCATTCCGGGTCGAAAAGTCTGTTGTTGTTTGTTTTGTGTTTGTGTCTGTGTGATTCTCCGAGTCGACTCCGCCCCCTGTCCGTTTCCACACCCCGATATGAAATGTTGCGCTCGGCTCGGCTTACGCTCCTGTTCGTTCAGTGTCCTCAACCTGGTAACACGCATGAGCTTCAAATCTTCGGAGGAGGGGGCGAGTGGAGACAACTCTCTCTAATATTGTGAATTTGGGCTGCAGTACCCATTTTACCCTTTACCATTTTACCCATTGTTACATATAGCACCTTTAAAGCTCCACTATGTAGCTTTTCACTGCATATTTTTGCTTTTGTTCAAATGTATGCAAATGACTAAATGTCTATAGAATACAAGCAATCCATCCACGACTCATTCAATTTGGTTTGTGCCGACCAACAGGAAATCAGAGCATGTGAGGCCAAAACACATACCTGACTAATTTGCCAAGTGGAAAACCAAAGAAAGATTTCACTATTAGTTGCTACTTGCTTCGTGTCGACAACGTCACCTAACCCAAAGAGCCAATGCTCTCTGGTGCTAGTGTGCTACACACACAAGTGCTCAGCTGATGATGGAGTTGATGAATATTTGTTAGTCAAGCCATCACTGTGTGGTTATTGTCTCAGGCCAAGTGGTCTCTTTGAGGTGCTTGTGGGGCTTGTTAGTTCAGCCTCGGAGATGTTTATTTATTCATTGGCATCCAAATAAAACGAGTTCCCATGTCTTAACAATAATGTCCCCTCCCCACCTTGCCTCGCACAGTTCAATATCTCATGATGTCTCCCATTTAAAGCTGCCATAATGCTAGCCCCCCAGGCAGCGACTAGAGTGTACATAGAGCTCTGTGCTGTGAAGCCCCCGGAGGAACTGACGGCTCCGTTATGTTTTAATGAACAGAGGCCACGGTGGCGGCAGCCTCCTCTGATGGCAGTGGCCTCCTGTGCTCCATATGTGGAGACCGGGCAACGGGCAAACACTACGGCGCGTCCAGCTGTGACGGCTGCAAGGGCTTCTTCAGGAGAAGTGTCCGCAAAAACCACAGCTACACCTGCAGGTGAGACCCGCCAAGAGACAACACATAGGGGGCGAGCTTTAAAAACCTTCTATTGATTGATATACGTACATTGTTTGAGGAATAACATGAGAGGAGGACATTACATTACCATCTTATATTCTACATTCCACAGTGTCATCGCCTATGTCTGTACCTAATAATCACATACGTTATGCTTGCTTTTCACCACATACACATCAGCAACACATGATCAAATAATCCTAATTACCTACACATAGCTTAGAGGGTTCCAGGGCCCCTGAGCAGCAGGTGACCCTCACTCCTCGTCCCCTTTGTTCCTTTCCCACGGACGGATCCCATAACAATGTTCATGTTATCACACCCTCCCTGTTCGTTAGGTTCTGCCGATACACACACTTCTCCTCCTCTTCAGAGAAGTGCAGAATGCTTAGCTGAACGTATTAAGCCTAATAATTGCTGATCTTGGTTTGCATCAGTTGTATTTGCTTCTTCTGAAATCCTCATTGTTCCTCGACGTGCATAACACTCACTGCTTTGCTAATCAGAAACAACAAGCAAATATGCCATCCATGGCAGTAACTGAACCCTAGAGGTGAAGAAGTGTATCATGTATGAGGAAGATAAAAAAAACATGTTGAGTGACATAGATACTGGGATCTGCCCAGGCATGAAAGCAATAATCTATCTGCAATAACAATGGACTGAAAATCAATGATAAGATATCGCGGGGAAGGCCCTCCTTCCCCATGCGAGGGATTGACGTATCGCGTGTGACTGAAAAGTGTACACCACTGTCTGAGTGGTCATCTGCCACAGCACGTCCACGGTCAATAACTTCATTCAATCTAACAACATGGCAACTTCTCAGAAAGTGTCTTCTGGTCCCCGAAAGGACAAATCCTAATCTTTTCATTTTTCATCAGAGAGTTCAGTTCCTGGGCATGTTTATACTCGTCGTCTCTTCTTTGCCTCAGGTTTAGCAGGCAATGCATTGTGGACAAAGACAAAAGAAACCAATGCCGCTACTGCAGGTTGCGCAAGTGCTTCCGAGCTGGGATGAGAAAGGAAGGTGAGACAACCAGAACCACTTCTAAATGTATGTTTGCCAGAGTGATGTACCTCAATTCTAGTACCGTATCAAACTACAACCGTAGTTTGCATAAGCATACAGCTGTAGTTTCTACTTATTCAATAATGCAGTGTGTGTGTGTGTGTGTGTGTGTGTGTGTGTGTGTGTGTGTGTGTGTGTGCGTGTGCGCGTGTGCGTGTGCGTGTGTCTGATCATATCTTTCATTAGCTGCCATAGATAAGTAGAGGGAAGAGATGGGTTTAGAGGAGCCGTGACTGGGCTCCTCACATGAATAATTAACATGCCAGTGTATGGGCAAATATTTGCTCTGGAGCTTTCCGTGCAGAGACGTGGTTCTCTCAATCCCTATATAGGGGAATGGTACATGGAACAGAGTTATGTTATGTCACGGTATATATTTCATTGAAACGTTTAGATTAGCAGTAGGTTTACATTCACCAGTACCGAAGAGCTTAGGTCATTGTGCTTTCAACCCTCACCTGGAGTTCCCTTTCAAATTAAAGTTTTTCCATTGGTTGAGCTGGTGACATCTGCCTATGAAAAATCACATTCCTTGTTGAAAATAGACATACATTTGTGTTATTTCGTCCGTCTCCCACTGGCCACTGTCTCCCAAAGAATATGCGTCTTGGGCATATGTAATGCAATTACCTCGGTTTAATAGTGCTACGAAAATCTCAGCATGTAAAATTATTGTATGTATGATTGATGTGTATTATATGATTTGTCTTATGGATTTACACTATTTTGCTTGTATTGTTGTTTTGATGGCAAGACAAAAGCATACAGGGAGCTGGACAAGCAGGCAAAGGCCCATCTTTCAGACGGCTCAGATGACTCCAATCCATCATATAACTGATGGTCCATAGAAGACTCATCTGTAACACTGTCACATAGAGCCATGTCATCATGGTAGGCTAGGCAGGCCTCTTTCTCCTGGGCTAGCACCATGAAGAGGCCCCTGATTGGTTGATTGGTTGCTGAGCAGGCAGCTCTGGTGACTGATTGCTTGGAGACAGGGGTCTTGTTGTCTAACTTGGTGAGGGAACTAGGCCAAGCCCATCCGGATTGCCCTCTTTTAATGACTGCTCATTAGGGGTCGTCAACATGTGATTGTCTTTCCTGTTAAACATAATGATTGGTGGCTCAGTGACTCACCCGCTAATGCACTAACCATGTAGGCAATATGTCTCGCAGCGACCCACGTTGGATACACATGTGGTCCTGTGCTACATGTCATTCCCTCTCTTTCAACCCACTTTCCTGTCTCTCTCCCCTGTCCTGTCCATAAAGGCATAAAAAGTCCATACAAATATAAAAAAAAAACACTTAACACTCCTCGTTCATGCTCACTCATCTCCTACAAACGTAATGACTAGGAGGAATTAAAGGAAACAAAGTGTCGACAGATTTCGGTGCATTTGAGGTTGTTCGTATAGTCACTAAATCCCTTCTTTGCTCCTCAGCTGTGCAGAACGAGCGCGACCGCATCAGTAGCCATAGAGCTGAGGGCCAGGCAGCAGTGGGCACTCTGTCCATCAACGTACTGCTTCAGGCGGAGGCCAGTGTGCATCAGGTAACTGGACTGTACACCTCTCTTACACCTCTGCTTACTTACTGATACAACACACCAGAAATCAACTAAATGATCCTCTTTCCCCACACAGCCGGCTCTTTTTCATTATAAAACATGCAGATAGAGGCCAGCGATGGATGGAGGGATAAAATGCTGCACTTTAAATAGGTGGTTATTCACCTCCCTGGAGATCCTGGCTGTAGGCTAGATTCAGTTACTCCTTAGAAACAACCAAATTACCCAGGGACCCCATCTAATCATAGACTATTTAATTGCAGCGCTATAGGTCTGGGAACGTGTGCCAACGTCCAATTACCTTAGAATGTATAATAACAACCAGATATCCCTGTTTCTTGTGGAAAGAATGAACAGAAATGAATTGGATGATTGACAAACAGACCACTTAATGAAGCCGGAGTGTTTCCATCTTGGTTTACGTTTATTATATCCTGATGGTAGCAAGGCCACCCTGCTGCTCTGGAAGACTCGTACCGCAATGGCTCCCCACACCTACCGATGCAACATGCTCCCGTTTCCCATTCCTTCCTCATCTCACAACCACGCACACACATGCACGCACACACATATCCAAATAAATGTGTTTCACACAGCGTTTCCCCTGGTGCTTTTCCACAGTACAGTAGCACGTAGGAAGCTGTGATCCTTCATTATGGTTTGTCCCCTTAGTTCCTAACCCTGCTCTCGCCAGAGAGTTGTGATATCAGCACCAAGAAGATAGCCAGTGTCGGTGTCGTGTTCCACTCCATGAAGCAGCAACTCCTCCTGCTGGTGGAATGGGCAAAGCGCATCCCAGAATTTTGCTGTCTGCCAATAGATGACAGGGTATGGATGGCAACGGATCAAATGGCTTACGAATTGACATATGGTGTACAGACTATAAGACATAAGACGTTGTGTGTATTTAGCTGGGTGGACCTACTTGTGTAGATTTTTCAGTGGTGGGTGACGTTTTGCATGACTACCTGTCTGCCTTTTTGAGCTAAACGTGACCTTACTGTGTCTCTGTGTTTGTGCAGGTAGCCCTGTTACGGGCCCACTCTGCAGAACATCTTATCCTTGGAGTGGCAAGGCGCTCCTTACCGTACAATGACCTCATTCTTTTAGGTTAGATGTGCCTTTTACTCTTAACACTTTTCCTTTAGTGAAAAAAAGCCTGGAAATAAGTCCTGGAAATAAAATAAAGTCTTTGGGTTTTTAGAAGAGTTTTTAAAATGTAAAGAAAAAACTATCCCTCTTCAATTTGCACTGGTTTAGCCAATCACTATTTCATGGGGGGGTTTCAGGAGCAAGGCTACGTATATCCCTTTAATTCTTCTAGGCCTATATGTAGTATGACTAATATCGTAGCAGAACTAATCAAACTAATCAAATTTGAAGTTGTCTGTAGTTTTACTAAATGCACATCTTTTTTTGTTTATTGTGCAGGAAATGACTTTGTTATTCCAGTACAAGGTGCTGAGTTGGAGGTGTCCAGAGTGGCTTTCCGTATTCACAAGGAGCTGGTTAAACCTCTGAGAGAGCTCAACATCACAGACAAGGAGTTTACCTGCCTCAGGACCATTGTCTTCTTTGCTCCAGGTCAGTCCCTCAACACCTCATCTGTGTTCGCAGACAAAAACATGGATATTGCCAGGAACATTTTGCTCATTGTTCATTGCTCCCTCCTCTGTCCTTCGCCCCCGTCGATGGGTCCAGTGGGCCTGGTTTCACCATGGTAGATGAGAACTGGGCTGTAATGGTTTTGCTGGCAGAACAAAGATGTCGACCTGCATGTCCTTTTATCTTACCACTGTGCTTATAGTACCAGACCAAAAGGATTTGAGGACTTAAGATTATTATTACTTTAGCTTTCAATGGGCGGTATTTAGCCCTGTCTTTGTTCTGTCCTCCTCCGTCTTCTCACCTATTCAGACCATTAAAAACAGAACCAACCTTCCCGGTCTGCTGTACCCCATTCTTGTGAAGAGTCTTTGTACTCAAAAGGTCCAACATCAACAACAGCCACATCTGCTTGCTTTGTGTTCAGACGTCAGATCTAGTTTTGTAAGTCCAGCTCATTAACGCAAACATAAACTTGCAGTGCAGCTTGCAGTGAGTGGGTCTGGGAAAATCTCAAAACTGTTTGAGCATCAAGACCTCAGATATCCTGAGGCATCCATTTGATTGGCTGGAAGTCTTGAGAAACTAAACCTATTTTTTCTATTTAATGTTATTTCCCCACCACTGCATATTAGCCCATCAGGCAGAGCTTACTAACTACCCCAATTAGACAATGTGCTAAGCACTAGCATGGTAAAAGTCTTTCTTCTTCTAACCTTTTGTTTTTCTTCTGACAGACTGCCTGGGTTTGGGGAGCCCTCAGACGGTTCGCCATCTGCGTTTCCAGGCCCACGTGTTGCTTGAGGAGGTGACCGGCGGGCAGCGGGGCCGCTTCGGGGAGCTTCTGCTGACGCTGCCTGCGCTGCAGAGCGTAGCCTGGCAGATGGTGGAGACCCTCCACCTGGCCAGGCTGCTGGGGGAGGCCAGTGTGGACAGCCTGCTGCTGGAGATGCTGTTGGGGGAGAGAGCCGTGGCCCAGCAGGACTCATGGATGGGTCAGTAACTCCTCGTCGTATCTGTTTTGTTTTTGAATCGTTAGTGTCTTTAAACATGGAAGAAGTGTGGTGCTGTGCTTCCTTTGGGCCTACAACTATCTGATATGATATTCATGAAGATTCACCTGTAGCTGACTTTCCCTTTTTTCCAAATCAAAGGAAATGTGCATTGATTGTTATAGCGCCTTAAACATGGCTGGAACATAAAGGTTTGCAAACTACAAATCATTCCAGATGACACCTGGATGAAGTGAGGAAAGAGAGAAAACCAATAACAGAATGACTGTTGTATACCGACTTTCCCCAGGGTCTCTTGGGGATTTGCCACTGCCTTCAGACAGCAGTGTGCCCCCAGACCAGTCGTATGGACACGGAGCTTTGCCCAGCCACTTCACCTCTGTCATTCTTCCAGTACCCACATGTGAGCAGCAAACGATCGCATATCTTCCTAAAAGTAAAGGGATGAAGAAGTCCTGTATGGTGTCTACTAGACTGCACCATTGCAAAGATTAAATATTGAAGTGAGCTAATGCTAATGCTAATGTAGCCACCCAGAGACAATGGAGTTTACTATACCACTTGTACAGTGTCACTTAATTTTATCTGGACCTATTCTAACATAGATGTTCTAAATGAATCTGCAAACACCACAAACCTACATATTACTGTACCTTGTTTTGCTAAATGCAGCATTGTATGTATTGGTGATGGGAAGGCTGGCCCATATGCTACAATTCTGGTGATGATACTGTTTTGTTTGTCTCGAACAGATCTCCAAGAGGCTTCTCTGTTGCCCACACCGACTGACACCGAGGTGTACAGACACAGCGAGGAGGCAAACATTGCCACACTATCTTCCCACGACATGGCACCCGTTCATACCTGCCTCTAAAATCTACCTGCCTCAATCAACAAAAAAGTGGAGCTGTAGGCACTGTCGATTGAAGGCAAAACAAACTATTGTCATTTAAAGAACACCCAGAGACAATACTTATACACATTCCAGCACGTGTACTTACTTTTGCACTGGGAACCATGTGATGTAGTTTTTATTATTCAAATAATACATAGTCAAAGTCAACAGTTTGAGCCTTAGGTTCCGAATAATTAATAAAAATCGAATTTCAATTAATATGATGATATTTTCTTATGGGTATTAATAAGATACATTTTGTGCTGTGGGGATATTCTCTTCTCACCCAATTGTCCGTCGAAAATGCCCTTTCGTCCTTGCACAAGGGAAGTAAGAAATGTAACTGCATTGACTTAAGTTCGCTATTTTTCTTCTTTTTTTTAACGAAACGTCTCAAAAACCATATTTTAAAAATAAAGGAGAAAAACTTTCAATCAGTAAATTTACAAGGCAATAAATGTCGCAGGTGACGCGTGGATATTCGTGTACCCGGCTTTGTTATTTGCTGGTAAACTATTGTTAAATGAAAAAAAGTTGTATTAAAGTCAAATTGATGTTCTGATTATTTTTATTTGTCATTTTACTTAATTTAATTTAATTTAATTAATTAATATACTTAATTTGATTATTTACTGGTGTAGTGGGAATTTCAACGTGTGAAGACATTTTATTTCAGGACCCCTGGTGGGGACATCACCAGCAGGTGGCGCAGAAAGCCCGTATATAACGTTGAAAATGAATTTCCACTGTGGCGCCTACTAGCGTAATCAGCCAAGGATTAGCCGAGGACTGAAAGTAGCACACATTGACACATTGGTGTTAGAATTTTGTATTTTTATTTTAAATAAAAAAACATTAAATTTTAAGCTAAATAGTACCGCTCATATATTTTAGAAGATATGGCGTAAATCCACAATTATAAAGAAAATATTTTCAACAACCCCACACCCCCCACCATGTAGCAGAGGTTTGTTGGTAAAACCGATATGATTACATCGATATCTTCCCTACTTTCCCTCTGTCTCCCTCTGACAGAAGGAATACAGTCTATGGTCCAGTCTCTAATTGCCAGTAAAAGTTAGCAAGCATTGTGCTCCATGTGTGATGAATGAGGTGCCCACACAAGAGAGAGAGCTTTAGGGGTTTCCATGACTCATCAGCTCATTGAAAAAAGGGGGGCTCTGAACGATGA
>OMNR01005035.1:3239-8239 GCA_900303205.1 Mora moro
TGCATGAGAAAATATTCTATTCTGACGTGTGCCCATTTTTAGCATGCTAATCATCAACAAGTGAAAGGCAAGAGGGAAGGGTTTAGGGTAGTTAAATGTAACTCGATAGATCCAAACCCAAGCAGGATCCATCCTGGCTGGGTGTTGAAGCCAATGAAAGTGCCTTAGCTACAGTTCTTTCTGTGTCCACTAGATGGGTTTTCTCCAAAAAGTACTTCAACTGTTTTAGAAAGACTCATTTATTTTCTAGAAATATAAACTTGGGGATTCTGTCATCAGGGGTCTTAGCAACTCTCTTCTAATATGTCTTTTGGTGGTTGTTTTGAAAATAATTATTTTATTACAAGGATATTGATAATGGACAATCCAGCAAGACTTTTCCCCATCTGGTGATCATAAACCAAACTATTGGCTTCATGGCTGTACTCAGCATATGGACCAAATGGAAGTGATTAAGTGTTTAACTCTATAATTCAACCAAATTTTCTTATGATACTGCAATATATTTCTCATAAATGTGCACTTGTTGTGGTTGACTAAACCCATTTGAATATGGAATACCAGTTGAAACTTATACAATGATGTATTTATCTGCTTAGTACCCTGTATTTGTTTGTGTTAAGTCATTTAATATTTATTTCATTCACAAAGGCAATGATCCACAATCCCTCAGTGGCTGTTAGTTCTGTTAATGTTTTCTGCCATCTTGATAGTAATAAAGCAGCTGTTTGATCTTCCTCTTGGCTGTGAGTGGGCCTCCCTCTCTACTAATCGTTTCAGAAAAAAAGCGAATACCTTTTTTGTCAGGAATTTCATACTTAGCGACTGTGTGAGATAAGAAATGGATTCTTCTATTACCACACATGCATTAAAAACAAGCTATCTTTACACAAACACATATTTTATATTAATTCACAATGCTATTCATTACCAAAAGTCTCAAATAAGACTTATCCCAAATGACATGTTAATGGAATGGAGTTCAAAGATCAAGTCAACTTTCTAAAATGCTATTAAAAGGCTACAGCATGTCTGTATATGGCCAGTTGTTCAGTGGCAGCACGGCTTTGTTTTGAATATTTGAAATAGGTGGAATGTTTTCATGCAGACGCAGCAGTAGCTCCCGTCCCTGTCATGAGCCCGTGCTTTCACATTCACAGCAAAGCAGCAGAGCGTGCACCGAAAAAGCACCTTGGCTGTTATTTTTAGTTTGGTCTTTTACGAACCACACCACAGAGGGGCTCATTCTTTTCGAAGGACTCTTGCTCTCGCAGGAATTGAGTTTGGTTGGAATATGGCCAAGGGAAATGTGAACTGATTTACCAAATTGTTTTCAGGTAATTATGCGGGTGATTTTGATTTTGTTTTGGTTTGGTTTCAATGTTATATTTGACGGCCCCTGTGTAACT
This sequence comes from Mora moro, assembly GCA_900303205.1. Lineage (NCBI taxonomy): Eukaryota > Metazoa > Chordata > Actinopteri > Gadiformes > Moridae > Mora > Mora moro. The sequence continues at coordinate 4,649 of OMNR01005035.1, forward strand.
AGGTCCCCAATGTCATCTTATTCGCGTCTTGTGTTCTATGTTCAAGGCTTGTGGTTTGAGATGGCAGAGCTGAATGATTTACATCATCTTGTAAGGTATCTGATTACAACTATGTTTAACACAGGAGTTTTAAAATATAAGTTCTTTATACAGACAGGGGGGTTACCTAATAATAACGTGAAATTAAGTTATGTGCCCTTGACTTGAATAACATTGTTGTTTTGCTTGCTCAGGTCTCTCCTCGAAGGCAACAAAATAGATCTGCACGAGACTCACAGAATGGGAAACCAAAGAGAAAGAATAATAGGTACTGCAACACCTTTTTTTATTTTAACATTTTTATGTTTTATTATTACATGATTATTGTTATATTATATATTATATAATATACATATATATATATATTATATAATATATATATATATTGTATTATTATATATGCCAATTTTAGAAAATGGCACCAAGCTAGATGTTTGATTGACCTGATTTGTGCGTTCATATTTTCTTCATTCCATGTCACAGACATCAAGATGCCTTCTCAGCCCTACACTCCGAGAGCAGTTCCCTCCACCGGACAACATCTGGATGTCAGGTATATGGAACTTGCTTCAAAGCTGAGATCACCTGTGCCTCCCTCTGGATCCGTTAGACCCTCCAGGGTCATCCCTATCTCGGTTTCACCCCGGGGTCAGCATCAGAGTCCTACATCCAGAAGGGACATGCTTTCATTCAACAAAGCCCGAGCTGAAGCCTCTACTGCCACTGCCGCTGCTACACCATCCAAACCCCCAGCCAAGGACGATAACCAGAGTAGTCAGGCTGTTGGGAAAAAGGCAAAGGAAGAACAGATTGTCAGAATTAAAACAGTGACACAGGTAGAAAACAAAGTGAGCCCCGTGGTCTTAAACACGGAAGCTCCCAAATCAATGAGAATGGTGTCGCCACCATTGGTGAGCCGTGACGTTACCACAGAGATTGAGAGCAAAAAGAAAGTAAGGGATGAAATGGAGGAAAGAGTACGTGTGAGTGAGGGCGATTTGAAAGGAAAAAGTGGGAAAGGGAGGGATTCAAGTGAGAAAAAGATTCTGGACTGTGTGACCATGGAGGACATCATCAGCAAAGTCATGCAACCTGCAGGTCTGGATGCTAAAGGGAGCTTGGCTGGGGACTCTCCGATAACCTACCATGTGGAGAAGACGGAGCAGGAGGACGGCTCCACAAAGACACAGATTATACTGGAGTCTAAGGTGGAGGAGGAGCTGGACATCTCCCAGGACTCTGCTCTGGACGCACTCCTCAGTGGAGGAGTGACAACAATATCGCTGGAGGATATCAAGGGCACACCTACAGGAAGTATGATCCAAGAGCTGCTGAGCGGCCTGCAGGGGGAGGAGGGCATGGCCAACAAGTCGGTCAATGTTGAAATCATGGAGCAACCCATGGAGTCTCACAGTGATGACGAATATGAGTTTGAGCAGGATCTCCAGCCCTCCTCTGTGACATACTGTCAGATCGAGGAGATAGAGAGTGCTCCTCGTGATGTCAAAGAAAAGCAACAAGTTGGTCATCATACATTGAACGTCAGCGAGACAGACACAGAGCATGGCAAGGTTGAATTTGCACATGTTGATGAACTCTCTAGGAGCTCCAAGGAGCCTGAATCTCCATACTATGGCCATGATGAAGGGTCTCAAGAGTATTTTGTTTCCACACCTGATGATAATCTTTCAGAACTCGACGAGGGTGGTGGGATAACCTCATATGGCCATTATGGAAACCTGGATGATTTATCTGATGAGCGGTATTATCAAGATGAAGGGCTTCTGCAGAGAGGAATGATTGCAGAGGAACTTGACGAATACGAACTGTCGAAGTTCATGTCAGACGATGACTCCTACGTCAAAGACCGCTTCCCAGAATGCATCATTGAAGAGGAGGTACAAGTCTCACCAACAGTTCAAGAGTCGGTGCTTGGGTTCCTTAAGGAGGACTCCATGGACCCAAAAGAACAGCTAGAGGGGGCCCTCGATAGAATACAGGACTCTGTGTCAGGTCCACTGAGGGAAGAATTGGCTTACTTCACAAGACTTAGTAGGGAAAGTCCACAGAATATGTCCGTGGATGTCAAAAGAGTACAGCACACCAATGATGACGGAACCATGACGATCGTCGCAGAGCTAAACATCTCTCAGAGTCTGAGCGAGTCGGGGCTGCTGGAGGATGAAGAGTGTGATGTCTCTGAAGAACAGATACTAGCCTCTCTTCAGTCTTCTAATCCTGGACTTGAGGCGCTCCTCCTGCAGGGTGGGGCTCAGGGGTACAGCTTTAAGATGTCTGAAGAACAGGAGACCGTACACGCTGGAGGACTAGATGACATTGCTGCTACAGGAGGGTCTGTAACCGAGACCACCGAAAGGTATATCAAGCTGGGGCCGACAGAGAGGTCCTTCACGTTCCAGAAGGATCAAGATCAAGCCAGCTCAGGCCAAGTGCTGCAATCTCACACGTTGACTAGTCCTGTCAAGATTTCTCATGAAAAAAGAGTTGCAACAGTATATCTTGAAAGCTCAACAGACGATTAATTAAAAACAGATACATCTCTAATATTTGAAAGCCGGTTTCTATTTTAATATGCTTCTAATAATTAATACCCCATCAGTATTTAACCTATACTTCACCTTTAACACAACAGTTTCTGCCAGAGATGCTAATTACAAGATAGCTATTTTTCTGTAATAATCACATATAATCGCATATAAGGCACAAAAAGTGAATGCCTTACATTACCTTAAACACTGCAGGCAAGCTCTGATTTCTATGCTTATAGTAACCATTATATTAACAATATATTTACTATTGAATGGCATTTTATAGCTTCTGGTCTTCTTTATGATACAAAGATATACTCCCTAGACCTTTCTATTTTTGTACTAACCTGTGCTGCCCAGATTTATATTTGTTTGAGACTATGTTACCAAATAGAAGGATCCTAACATCGAGAATACATTATTTAATGTATTTAATACATGTTTTCACATGTATAACACAGTTGAGCTCAGATGCAGAGAGTAGTAAACAAGCCAGTGATTTATTTTTTGTTTTTGTATTGTCATGATTATTATTATTATTATTATTATTATTATTATTATTATTATTATTAATAATTATTAAACACTGAAAAGGAAAGAATGTGCATGTAGAAGGAGAGGGTCATGAATGTGTTAAATAGCATTATTAAAGGGGAATGCTCCTACATTTGTCAACTTCAACATTGCTCCTCTTACAGTCAGCCCCTACAGTTTGGTTTAAATATTGATTTAACTAAACTTTAGAGAGTGCAATGTAATCTAATATCATTAAAGAAAGTGTTTGAAGAGCCAGTAGGTGAATTACAGATGGGGAAGAAAAAAAGTTGAATAGGTTGATGGTTGAGAAAAAAAAAGACAATACTCTACTACTCTCTACTACTGTAGCAGATTTGTGCCGAGACCTTCACATTATATCCTGACTGAATGCTTTGACACGTGTCTGTGCTGAAGTGTGTGTGTGTGTATGTGGCGGGGCTCACCTTTGCTCTATGGTAGGTGTGTG
>OMNR01005035.1:13239-19195 GCA_900303205.1 Mora moro
GTGACTGCCAGTGAAACCAACACAGAGCGGACTGTAATAGAGAATGCCTGTGCTGTTATCCATGGCTGCATCCAATATTTCATTTCAGGTCTCCTCTAGTGTCCTCTGTGCATGGGGGGGTTTGCTGCTCGTGTCCCACCACATCATAAATAAGGACTCCTAGACCTGCTGAACTCGCATGCCCAGCAGAGTGCTGAGCAACAGTGCACAAATCAGAGGATGTTTTAATCAGTCCGTAACACAGTGGACAAGGTGAACAGGGTCAATAATCACATCTGTATTACCTACGTTAAGCAGGGAAACCACACAGCACTTCGTCCATGCTAAATGATTATTATTGAAATATTCCAAAGATATATGGTTTCCATCTTCCCAAGGAAGGTCCTAGAGTATAAACATTAAATCCTTAATGTATTACACAGCACTAAAAGGACCATTAGATCTTGTGAGAGCGGAAGGGAGGGGAGAAAATGCAGGACAAGCGGATTGGCCGCAAGATCCTCTGCAAGGAGACGGACTCCATCTTGCTCACATGCTAAAAGCTCCGAGTCCCAGGAGGACTCGGGGGCCACCTCCGTGTGCTCTATAATGAATTCAGCTCTCCACTCAAACTGCTGGCTCTTTGTCATCAGAGGGCAGGGCACAGCACTCACTTTTCACATCAATTCCATCGGCAGCTAAGAGGGTTGTCGTGCAGCGCGGGAGAAACCCCCCTTTCCTAAATCAATCTCTCAACACGTATGCCGAAGAGATAGTAGCAAAACACGCCGCGTTTACCTAGGCAATGTATCTATCTGGAGATTGAAACCAAGCCGAAAACCATTAGCATTCTATCCTCCATAAAAAATACATGACTTTCCCCATCATGCATCTTGTTGCAGTCAGCGGAGAACGTGTGTGGGACGGGTGTTCGAGGGCCTTATAGGGCAGCATGGCATGCACCAGCACTATGGCACAATGTTTCCTGAGCCTGCTCACAGCAGACCGAGAGACAATGGCCCTCTATCCTCCTATTTACCAGGCATCCTTCCCACACAAACGGACACTGAGGGAATACTCTTGGCTGAAATTGAATTGAGAGTCGGCTAGCAGGAAGAAAATAACGTTTAAGATGTACGTATTGCTATAGCCTGTAGGGGTAATGTCATCCTCGGCAGTTCTCAACATTTAGCATTTTAGTTTTAAAATGCTAAAACTAGAGGACAGGTTCGAGCCTGAATCACAGTGTAACCGACTACCACGTCAAAACTCTACATCCCCAAAATCAACGGAAGCAGCCAATAGTCTATCCATAAATGTACGTTCAAATGTAACACTCAAATGTAATGTACATCTTTCAGTGAGAGTAAGAGTTCATTCTAATTGTATCAACGTGATCCATAACAGAGGTGGAGCTCATTAGGCTTCAGTGAGGCGTGTGTCCCCTCCCAATCACAACAGTGTTGACAGCCAGGGCTACGGGACCTTGCCAACATCTGAGTCATCACTTCACTGCCAGAGATTTAGAAAGCTTACAGGCCAGCCAGAGTCAGGCACATTATTCCAATTAGAAATACCAAGTCATCAAGCACTCAGAGATTGAACTTGCCTTGAAGAGAGCATTATTCACAAGCGCCTTACCGAGTAAATAAACTATGCACTGGCCTAAGATGTCATGCACTCGAACTGGCAGGCCTAATTCATACTATTTTATGTTTACTGAAAGTGTGCTGTACATTGTGCAACACATTCAAGTTCAACGTTTCCAATATGCAATGTGTAACCGTGGTGTACTGCTCTCTGTACTGGCTTTGTCTACACACTCCTTTCACATCAGTTTTCTGTTGTAGCTGTGCTGGTTCTGTTCTCTGTAGCTCTTGAAATCAAATCAAATGGCCGAAGCTGTAAGCCTGTAAGCCAAGTATTATTTAAAGCTTGGAACTAAAGAACAGAACGTGATGAAAGGAGGGGAAGGGTAGAGGGAGTAAAGGGGAGTGAGCTGCGGGCGGGGTCATGAGACTCAGAGAAACTGAGTCTACTTACAATACAATAAAAAGGAAGAGAAGGAACACAGCAACAGCAGAGAAACACAAAAGGGTTCTCATGGGCAGGATACTTCATCCAGCAGCATTGCAGACTTGCTGTTGAAAAAAAACATGTTAAGCATAATATGTTGCTATATTTTCATGATGGCAATTAATAAACATAAAGTAGGCTATGTAAATATTGAATGTTACTCATTTTTTTATTGCTTGAAAATGTCGCCATCTTGTGGTTAAACGGGCAATATCAAATACATTGACATCGCGTTTAACCTGGAAAACCAGGGAAAAAACCAGTAGCCTACAATTACAAAAAATATCTTTCCATATGGCTATATATTTATTCAAAAGATTCGATGATAGTAGCATTGAATTGTGGATTTTCACGCGTCCACCACGACGCAGCCAGTGTGTTTGGACACACAAAAGTCACTACACTCTGGGATGCGCTAATGATGAATGTGATTAGAAGGTTTTGTTTAAGACTGACGAAACATCTTCAGGCAGCGGATATGACCAATACCAATGCGAAATAATGTATGATAGTTATTTATGTCCATCATCAAATGTTCCAGTAATGATGCGTATTGTCTCTATGGAATGTTTTGGATGGTGTGTTTGTATTGCACAACTAGCCTACATTTGTGTTTGATTACTCGCTTCAAAAGGTGTGTGATAGGACTATTATTGTATTTTAACAAGGTAGATACGTTGAGAATCAAAAAATCAGCCCTGTCTAGGCCTCGGCGGGCCGACTATAATGTTGACATCTATGCAACCAAAAGAAAAAAAATACTTCTTCTCGCTCACAGCCAATCACAGTGCGTTCGTTCTCGTAATTGGCAATTAACGCGTCCCTATATTAAGGCGCACTCGAGGGGGTTGGTTTCAAATTTGCGTCGAACTCAGAGGTGGTGTTTAACGTAGCTTAGCAAGGTTGCCGAGTGTAGCCTACTTTTTTTTGTAATAACTTTTAGGTCGCCGTTGCTTGTTTGTGTTTTTGTGTGCCGTTGCCTGAACAATCCGGACAAACGTGGCCACCAACGGGGGAGCTTCAACGAGGAACACCGCAGTGAGTTAACCCAGTTTGTATTCCTTCATGAGCTGGTTGAAGTTGTTTGGGCCGTTGGCTTCAGGTGAGCCGTGTTGTTGTTGTGGATTTGACCGCACACATTACACTCCTCGTCTCCTCTCACACACACATCCTATCAGTATCCCTGTTCTTTCCCCTCAAACTTTTACATGCATTTGCCTGCTGTCATAGTCAACATGGCTTTACTGATTGTAGATTGTGATTTGAGTTGTGTGTTGTATACGTTGTTTAGTATTAACTGGGGTAGACGAGCTGACTGACTTGACTCTCCTTCCGTTCACTGTGGGAAAACTATCAAACATCAACTCCGGGAAAATGTTACATCTGACAAGTTTGTCAGCAACCCACAGCTGTTCCTTAAAATCTATGAATCAGGTTTATGGATTAGGTAAGCAAAGAGGTAAGTAGACAAATCACAAGACATTGTGTTGTGATGTGTGAATTACTAGCCTGCACAATTCCTCAAGGGCCTGTTTGGTTTACACATCCACTAGGTTAAAGGACATCCTGTGCAATGCTGAATTTGATTTAGGCCTACCTCTGGCTGGCTTTATCAATGGCTTGTTTGGTTTACAAACATCACCTTCTGGCACAGTTGCACATCCCGTAACTTCTAGCCACAACTGGTGGCACTCAATCTGGAGAATGGCACAGCATGGCAAATTGAAGCCTGGCAGAATGTACTTGATCATCCATTGTTTACCCAACTGGACCTCTGGAAGTCTTTCACAGACAGAAGACTGACTAGACTAATGACTGACTGGATGTGTTAAGGTTTACTTCTGTTTAATTTGTTGGTTTAGACTTGGTAGAATGTTGGCATGCTAGAAGTTGAAGGTTTTCCATGGATTAGATGCTGTAGTGATTTACACATGTACTTGCACACACTACTCTTAACACTCCCATTTCTTATCTACTCTTTTCTTCAATTTCCTTTAAATGCATTTGAAGCTGCTGCTTGCAGTTTGATTGCTGCTTGATGTTGAATTCTGTGCAGTGTGGTTTTGATTCTGTGCAACTGGTTGATTCTGTGCAATGTAGTTTCATTCTGTGAAATGCTGTATTTGATTTTGCCTCTCCTTTTGTACATGGCACTATCGACTGACCTTGTTGAAATGTTTCTGGGAATGGTTTTTGATTTGGTTTGTTCCAACGCAACTGTGTTGCGCGTTACACACCCATAGTTTAGTAGCTGGTTTGTTCAAACATAACTGCTGTGAACTTTGGTGCACATCTGTGTTTATAAATTTTTTTTTAAAAAAATTTAGAATTAGGTTTGGCAACCCTAAAAATCTCCACTGGCACAGCTGCATTAGTATGACAAATTTGACGAATTACATTTACTATTGGCGTATTTTACCAAGAGTCCATTGGAAGATTTGTGCAGACATCGGCAACAAAGGCAAGTACCACTTTCTAAGGGGATTAACTAAAGCACTTCCCGGTTGGCCCAAAATATATTCACCATTTATTGATTTGTGTTGAGACAGTTTCCCTGACTGTAGCAGAGCCATCTTGCAGCCATGGCTCATGCTGGCCTTGAAAATGGGTGAGTTATTACTTTTAAACAGATTTTTTACATTATAAGGGAATGATGAATGCTTAAATGAGCAGTTGACCATGTACTAAAAGTGTAATTTGTGTAGTTTTTTTTTTTTTCCTTTCAGGGGAAATTCAAAGTGAGATGGTCCTAGAAATATCATGACAAGTTTTTTAAGTGAGTATTTCTATTTGTTAAACTAGTTTCTTCCGTCCATGATTTATTGTTTGATCAACTTTTGTTAATTTGATGCAGTCTTTGGAATATGGCTATGGCCCTGTCTGTAACTGGGAGTTTGATTATTGATAGAGGGTGCCCTGGATCGACTGGTGGTCCTGATGACTACTCCATTGAACACCCCCTCCTGGAAGGTAAAGCCAACTTCCAAGCAGAGCTGTTAAATATTCTACAGTTTGTGAATGAAATGCATCTCTGAAGTCCAGGAATTATGCAGGGGGCTGAAAACCAGGAGCGGTACAGTCTAACGGATGCGGAAGGGTAAGGTACTGAAATGCAAATATTTTAATTTCTTTCGCAGCCTGGTTAGTTTCGGTTATTAAAGTTTAAGTTTAAACAAGCCGTCTCCTTCACTAGGGCTAGCTTGAGGATTTCCCTGTATTGGTGACTTGTATTTTCAGATGACAGTTTACACTTGCAAGCAAATGATAGAAATGGAAATGTGCAAATCAAGGTAGTATAACTACCTTGACTATAATAAGATTCTAGATTTATACATGTACAGCTGGCTATTGGAGTTGGCAGAGTAATGGCATGAATTAGATTCACATATATGCAAGTGAGATGTTGCAATGAGAGAATAAAAGAAAGCAAAATAAGAATATTTACAGCATATATTTACATATCCCTATGGACAGGGAGCAAAGTGTCTGATGTGCAACTAAAGAACAAATGTGATGACTTTCAGAAGTGACTGAGGTGACACAAGTGGCAGGTCAGCTGGAGGTCCTGGTGGTGATGGCTTCTCTGAAGACCGAAAGCTCCTCCTCCAGGAAAGGTAAGGTCTTCTTCAGACTGATTAATAGTTCAGTAAAATCCAATCAGTCTATAAAATCTAGGACTGCAGCCAGGAACTGGTGATATAGCGATTTTGTAATATTGGTGATCATTTGTAACTAGAGATTAAATGGAAGTAACTGCATTTTAATCTTTATTTATTTGGAACTCTGGGAATTTACTGGCAACTTACTGGAGTAGTGGGTTTATCAGTAAATGGTAACCTAGAATTGAAGGTGTGACTGGTGCTCAAGATTACTGCTCGGGTAAAGACAACCCCCCCCCCCC
>OMNR01005061.1:3334-21135 GCA_900303205.1 Mora moro
TAAAACTATAATTACAGTACAGCGAATTTATTAACGTGAGACAACTCATGTGTATCTGGGTCATCCTGTGCTGTGCCTGTCGATCATGCTTGGCATCAGTGCTTTGGAGATGCAATCGCTCTATTGACCTTGTAACTCTGACCTCATTTGTTTGTCCTTCAGACCTGAGAGCTTGATCTCTCTGCTGCCCTTTAACCCCTGTGCACCCTCAGCCCCTGGGCTCCAATATTTTGAGATGCCTAAAGCTGAGAGGGTTCGAATTGAAATGAACCCGACAGAGGCTCATCTCAAAGTCCGAGAGCCTGCCCCTACACTCAAGCAAAGTCCGGCCAATCCTGAGCTCTCGTCTGTCTCGTCTTTCGGGGAGTCCCTTGACAGGCAGAGGAGTCACTTGACCAAGATGACCATTCAGTTAGGGATGAATGCCAAATCCAAGCCTGTTCAGAGTATTCCCAATTCTGCCTCCAACACCAAGTCACCTGCCAGACCAGTCCAAACCACATTGGCACAGATAGGTCAACCTTTTGAAATGGTCCCAAACCAGAAGCAAAGAATAGGAGTAGTCCAAATGCAAGATGTTCTTGTGGATCACATGGGAGATAACACAGTATCTATGGATTTAGGGTAAGTGTGGTATGGTGCTCAATCATTATTGTGTATTTGAAACGATGATTAATAGTTTGTTTTAGCATCATGTACTTGAATTGCTATAAACATTGCTATACATTCAAATTAGTCTTAATTCGTCATTGAAAAAGGAGTGTTGATTTTTTATATCATATTTGACAATTTGTAGGGCCATTAAATCTTGTTTAGTCTCTGATGTCTCTTGTCTCTTCAGAGAGAAGAGAACAGCTGCCTCAGTACTGTCTTGCCCCAAAGAGGCCAGCTCTGATTCCCCTTCAACAGCGATGAGAAAAATAATAGAAGCCAATTGTGGAAAAGACAATGTGGTTACGGACACGCTGTCAAATAATCCTCGAACGCAGAGCCCACAAATTGTACCCACTGCTCAGAAATCATTGAAGGATAGGAAAGCTGATGCAGCCATGACTGTGCCAGGCACTTTGAAAACAGCCTCAGATGTTGGATCACAAGCACAGACACATAAAGAAGAATCTGATGATGTACACCTGGCATACTCCTGCGCAACAATGTTAAATGTACCTGGTCTGACCCAAAAAACATTTCAAGAGGGAACAGAAACAATCAATATGTTTATAGACACACAGCCGCATGGTGAAAGGCTAGACACAAGGGACGAGCAGGCAACCTCTAGTATTATTGTTGAAAGAAAGTGTAGCTATACCTTTACAGAAGAAATGCCCTCATGTGATCTCAGGGAAGATGCTTCTTTAGAGTTTTCAGTGACCTCAAAGCAGAATGATGAAATAGTAAGAGACCCCTCTGTTATACAGCTATTGCAATCATGCCCACAGCCCACAGTCATTCCTGTGATTTCTTTAGAGCAGCGACTGGATGTAGATTGGCCAGCTGATGGGATATCACTACTGGAGAAGTTACCCAGCAAGAGAATGGTGTCATGTGCACATTCAAATGATGAGCATTTACTCTGTGGGGATAGTGTAATTATTGCAAATATGGTAAACATGACAACATCCTGTCCCAAATCTAACAGTATTCCTGGATTTCCTACTGCTTTCAAGCAGAGACAAATATGGTCAATATTCTTCCTACATGCCCCAGAGTTACAAGTGTTCCAGGTTTAGCCTCGACTGGATTTGATTCCTGTTATAAGGAATGGGTCATGGATAGAAGTGTTCTTTGGAACAAAAAAGTACACATAAAAGAGCAGTTTATTTCCCACATATCTCATGTCAGGGAAAATGCTGTTGATACAATGATGGTTAGAGCCATGGTGGCCATGATGCCAACATGTCCGAGAAAGACTTGGGTACCAGGATTGCCTTCAGCTAGCAGAAAGCAGAAGGTTTCAGATAGTCCAAGTATGGCCTGTCTACTCCCCACATGTTCCGAGCAAACAAGTGTTACAGGTATGCCATCTAGGCATAGGGTGCAGATTAACAATACAAACTGGTACAAATTAAGTAGCATAAACAAAGAGTTCAAAAGTACACCGCTGTATCTGCTTCATGGCAGTCCAGAAACATATACAGAACATCTAAAGGATATGGTACGCTTATTACCAGTATGTCCCAGGACGACAATCATCCCCGGGTTTCCCTCTGCACCAAAAACGGAAGCAAGCTTTGTGAACCTTCTGTCCACATGTCCAAAAGTAGCCAGAGCATTCGGCATGCCCTCTAAAATTTGTAGCAAGGGTGCAGATAAGCACTGGCATAAGGATACACCTCTGGTGTGGTTAGTAGCATTAAAGAATAGAGAAAGACTTTTTTTGCATATTGATCACAACCAACAAATTGGCAGTGCTGATTCTGAAATGGTAGCTATTTTGCCTTCATGTCCTATGAAGTCAAGTCTCCCAGGTTTTCCCTCAGCCCCCAAAATAATAGCACCCAGTATGGTCAGTATTTCTTTTACATGTCCTATGGGAAGCAGGATTGCAGGAGTACCAACCAGGAAACTACTGAGTTCAGACAACAGTACCACCTGGTTGGTACTCAAAACCCAACTTTTAGGCAGGCCCCTGAGCAACCGACCTAATCATGTTATGGATGAAATATCAAAAATGAGTAAAGACTTTCTTAACATGGAAGATATGTTACCGTCTTGTCCAAGCAAAGCGACCATCAGTGGTTTCCCCTCTGCCCCTAGAAAGGCTCCCAATATGACAAACCTTCTGCCTACTTGTCCAAAGGTGGCCAAAGCTTTAGGTTTAGCATCTAAAAAGTGTATGAAGCGTGTAGAGGAAGTTTGGCATGTGGGTAATTCCTTGTGGCTAAAGCCATTGGCCAAAGAAGAAATGCTCATTGGTCAGTGGCAAGAGATTATGTACTGTAATCACAGAATGATGAAAGCCATGGTAGATATGACGCCCTCTTGTCCACAAAAGGCCAAAATACCTGGTTTTCCATCTGCACCAAGACAAGAGATCTCTATTGTTAGCATTCTGTCCACTTGCCCCAGGCAGTCAATGGTCCCTGGTTTTCCTTCTCAAGAACCAAATAGCTCATATGGTAAGGATTTGGAAATAGTTGAACAACTTTTATCAGAGAAGCCCTTAAGGAACGGAGAATTGTTGCTCAAAGGTGTCCTCAAAAGGCATTTCCATTGCCCTGAAAAGAGACAATGGTTTAGTTCAGTAGCTATATTGCCATCCTGTCCTATGAAGACTGTAATTTCAGGTTTTCCCTCAGCACCCCAGAAATTAACTCAGAGTATGGTAAATCTTGTACATACATGCCCTAGACAGACACACGTTTCCGGCTTACCATCAAGGATTTGCATTCATTCAGAAAGCAAAGGCTGGTATGCTCAAAATATACAAATTAAAGAGAGTCTAGCACAGAAACGATGCACTGAAATTCTACAGTGGGATCTAAGAGATGTACAATCAACAGAAAGTATGGCTGCAACATTGCCTTCTTGTCCTGAGATTACAAGTGTTCCTGGTTTCCCCTCTGTATGGAGGCAGACATCAGCTTGCAGTCTAAATATGCAAAATATGAAACCTACTTGTACAAACATGTCTTTAAACCATAGTAATACAACAGATTGGTCAATTGATACATGGTCACATTTATCTCCTAAATTTAGATCAGTGCTCCATTTTGAAAAAATGTATTCAGTTGATCCCGAAATGGTCACAAATATGGTATCTATATTACCATCATGCCCAAGAGAGGCTCGTTTGCCAGGCTTCCCATCAGACTCGAGCAGCATATTAGCAGATGTACCAAGTATAATACATCTTCAGCACATTTGTCCAAAGCATTCAAGATGTTTTGGAATACCTTCCAGATATCCCACTGATCTAGATGGAGATATTTGGAATGAGGATAAAGGATTGATTTGGGAAAGACAACCAGCGAACAGAAAAAGTCAAAAAGTTATATATGGTCAAAGGATGTCTCTCAATGAACAACATATGGTTAAAATTATGGTGTCAATGTTGCCACCGTGTCCCAAAAAATCTTTTATACCTGGATTTCCTTCCAAGTCTCCACAAAGTAAACACAAATCTGTTAACAAAGAGCACCACGGCATGTTTAAAATGTTGCCTACTTTCCCAAAACACTCAGAAATTCCAGGTCTACCTGCCACAAACCACACAGCTAAACAAGATGACTGGCAAGTATACAGGAATACTATTTGGCAGAAAGGGTTAGGTATGTGTCTAGGACTTCAGCACAGTTGGAAAGAGAAGGAGATGACATCGAGTGACAGAGAAATTATGCTTAGTATGTTGCCGCCATGTACTCGACACGCCCTCAGCCAAGGCTTTCCGTCTGCTGCACAATTGTTAACGGAACATCCCATGCCCCCGAACCAAGATGGACCAGAGGTTATTAGGCAAAGAATGACAAGTGAGGCATCATTCTGTTCTAAAGGGTCCATTGTCACTGACCTAATGCCAGCACATTCAGAACTTTCAGGAGACATATACTCAAGAGGAAACAAAAAGACAAAGGAGATATTGCTTCAACCTAATGCAATTCGAGTGTCATTCAATAAGAAAGAAGTGGAATTACAAAGTGGCTTGGCATCGGATGGTCATAAAGTGGAAAGGGGCTTTTGGATGCTAAATGAGACTGAAGATATAGGCACTCTAGATGAAGGGTGAGTGAGGCAAACAGGCAAAAAAGACTTTTACAGACTTTTACAGACAATTGTGTGCTTTTCCATCAGCGGATAAGTGTCTGAACAATCTGTCTTTCAAATTATATTTTCAGACACTTGCACTGCAGAATGTGGCACTCGATTCCTGACATGGCCTTAGTCTTGAGTGTTAGAGAGAGGTGGGTTGCAAGGTTTTGACTGCTGGCCTGTTTGACTTCTCCAACGCTTTTGCATCATTTCATCAACATCTGGCTGACTAATTTGTAGTTGTGGTTTTCTTAGCTATTGTTATTTGTTATGTTGTGGTTCATCTCATGAATGATTTCCATTTTTGTCAAATGTTATCCTGTGAGTGGAAATTATCCACTCAGGGCTACCATATTATTAGATGCCGGAGAGCAGAGTGTCAATGAGAGTGTCAAGGGGTGTCAGGAAAGGCCACCAATGCCCTTGGGCCCCCTCACTCCTTAATATGTGCCTGAGAGAGTGTTTGACAATACCCTGTGTCACTGTTGGCTTGTTGTTTGGTTAGTGTATATTTGCATGGTGTGGACTTGCATTGAAAGCCCATGAGATGGATTTGCAATACTCATATTTTAATATAGTTTCACAGCTTTTCAAGCCATTTGTGTTGATACAGGAGGAGGAGCATTTCAGGGATCAAAATAATAATTGTTAACAACATGCATTTTGTACTAAGTGTAGTTAGTATGCAGAAAATCATATTCAATATCAAATATTTATCATCCTCTATTTGTATTGGTATCTATTACAGTAAAGCCTGTTTGCATAAGGATGGTTGCCATGGGTACATGAAGGGTTGTTTGTTTCTGATTTATTCATTAGATGCATTGCATGGCACTGTGCAGTTTTGGTTTATTGGTAAAGGTGAGGTCACCCCTGATTATGACTTGTAATTTGCCCTCTCCATAGAAATCAAAACATGGTTTCACTGCTCCCGTCATGTCCATCTGCCGCTGTTGCACTGGGGTTCCCATCCATCAACATCCACCCCGAAAAAGGTCTTACCGACCGGAGCATACTATGGGAGCAGCTACCCAAGCCCACCACAGAGCTAAATATTGGAGAACCAGAAGAGGAGAGCATGAGGATGAGAGAAATGGTTGATATGGTCCCTTCGTGTCCCGTTGCTGCCAAAATCCACGGATTCCCTTCTAAAGGAGCTGAACTTGATGAAACACAGGCAGAGGAACAAAGCACTTCAGATAATTTCAATCCAACCACAGTTGGTGATACACATGGATCACCTTCACTTGAAAACAAGACAGACAGTATTAGGGTAGGTGAATTCAAGGAAGACATGGGTGACATCCAGCAGTCCTGCGCTGAAAGGTCAGAGCCCCCAGATGTTTGCAAGGACAACGTCTTGCAAACCTTTCCCCGTGTATTCGATGATAGATTGAACATGGTAGATATCGTGTCCACTTTCCCAAATATATCCAGTATACCTGGTTTATCATCAATCTCTCAGTGTGATTACAGTTCATGGGTTTCAATTGACCCACTATTGGTAAAGAAAATTAAACATATACACAATGTTATGACAGACATTTCACAAGAGGAAAGAGATCAAATGAAAAATATGCATTTGGTACCAACTTGTCCAAGGCAATCTAAGATATCCATCCATGGATTTCCATCAGTACCTGACTCACATTTGACAGTTAGTTATAGAGAAAATATGATAAGCCTGTTAGATTCTTGCCCAAAAGTCTCCTGTATCCAAGGTGTTCCATCATCACAAGAATCATTTAACAAAACATGGCTAACAGATAGCACGCCTCTCTTGGAAAAGCAGAAAGAAACCAATGTAAGAATCATCAAAGATATATTAAATAAGGACACAATGAAACCAATGTTGGCTCTGACCCCAACCTGTTCCAAAGAAGCTTCCATCCCAGGTTTTCCTTTGGTTCCCAAGCCTACAGTGAGCTTTCATGGGCCTAATGTAATTGACCTTTTTCCATCGTGCCCTGTAGTCTCTGGTATTACTGGGTTTCCATCCATCCAGACAGCCGATTGCAAAAATTGGTTGACAAATTGTCAGCTATTGTTGGAGAAGCAAATCAGGGAGACACCTTTATTCATACCACACAAATATGAAACGAAGAAAGAACTCACTGGAATGTTGTCTCTTGTACCAAGTTGTCCTAAAGAGTCCCAAACTCCTGGATTCCCCTCTGTGTCACTACCCAAAAAGATTTACTTTGGAAATGTGCCAAATATGGTGTATCTTTCCACTTCTTGTCCAAGGGTCTCACAAATACCAGGACTCCTCTCATCTCAATATATAAAATGTCAAGAGTGGGCGATAAGCACTGAGCCATTGTGGACAAAAACACCTGAGGATACAGAAGTCTTGTTAACTGACAAGAATGAAAAAGATTGGGACAATATTAAGGCAATGTTTTTCTTGGTACCTTCCTGTCCAAAGGAGGCACAGATTCCAGGATTTCCATCAGTTCCAAACCCCCAGATGGTTAATAATGACAATAACATCAACCTGCTCCCGTCATGCCCCCATGTTTCCAATATTCATGGAATGCCTTCAATTAAGAGGGGTGCAAAAGCCACTTTGGTGCAAAAGCCAAGGGAGATATTATTGAAGAGACGAGAAATGAAGGAAAATGTTATATTAAATGGATCACAAGTTAACACAAACAACATGAATAATATGTTGTTTATTGCACCATCTTGTCCTAAGGCTGCCACTCTGCCTGGTTTCCCATCAATTCCAAATCCAAACATTTTACATGGGCTGAATATAGTCAATCTCCTCCCACTGTGCCCTCAGTATTCCAATATATGTGGATTCCCATCAGTTGAAGGAGTCAGTGGATTACAATGGGTTGCTGAACTCTGTTTATTAATAAAGAGACCACTGAAAATGCATCAGTGTATGATTGAAAAATCGGCATTTGACACAGACAAATCACACAATATGTTTGCCTTGGTTCCCTCTTGTTCAAGAGCTCCAGTTCTACCAGGCTTCCCATCAGCCCCTCGGTGCAGTATGTCAAAACTACTACCGGTTTGTCCTAAAGAGTCCCTTTTCCCTGGTTGTGCAACTCTTCATGGAACTACAAAACTAAAATGGCTTTCTGCTGAAGATGAGTCATTTGAGTTGAGTTTGTTGGGCAACGTTCAGAGAGCCAGAGTTTTTACCACAGACAGTCCCATCCAAGACAGAGAAACTCTGAAAGCAATGTTAGCCCTGGCTCCATCATGTCCAGAGGCATCCACAATTCATGGGTTCCCTTCTGCACCTAGATCCAAGACTGAATCCTGTAAGGTTAGCCTCGTGCCTCACTGCGCCAGAGCTTCAGCTATTGCAGGATTCCCATCTATGACTGAAGTGAAATGCACAGGTTGGTTAATGGAATCAAAACTCCTGTGGATGAAGTCTGACAGCAAACCATTAGAGATGATTATGCCACTCTCTGGACAGGAGCAACCATATAGTTCCAATGTCACGTCAAGTATGATGACATTGTTGACATCCTGCCCAAAAGCAACTCAGGTGCCAGGTTTACCATCTGCTCCAGTTGAAAACAGACCCCCAGACATAGTCAGTTTGTATGCATCGACACCATGTTGTTCCAGAATTCCAGGTTTTCCATCAGCAAGAATGATTACCTCCTCAGCTATTCATACAAAGGATAGGATACACGACACCAAGCCCCTCCTAAAGAATCTGCTAAAGAAGAAGATGTATATTACAGAGTGGACAGCAGAAGACAAGGGGAATATGAAACATCTGGCATTAATGGCTCCATCATGCCCATGTGTGACTCAGATTCCTGGGTTCCCCTCCATTCTACCCCATACCCCATTAGAGAGTCAGTTGCTCCCGAGAACAGTTGTGTGTTCTATGCCGACAACCGATGACTCTAAACCACATGAACGGTGTTATGCACACCATGTTCAGTCTTCTCCTATGGAAGCAAGCAGCATTGGTTTTACCTCTATACCTATGAACGGCCCAGCTGTGGAACATGCATATGGTGAGACATTTTTAGTGTACGTAAAATATGTTGAGTATTAGAATTTCCTTGGCGCAATCCTTTTTGTATTTGAAAATGCTTTTTTTGTTTGTTTGTTTGTTGTTTCTTTCGTATTGGAACAGATGTGAAATCAAAAGAAAGTTCAGAACAAGCCTTTGTGGTAGATGGGTAAGTGGATTGCAGAGCATGGTTTGTTGGAGTGCTCTTGTGTGGTTTGCTGTTGAGGTAGAATATATGTCTAACTGGATCTACAGTAGCTAGTCACTTATTTTTAGCAACTTGTGTGTGAGCTTATTTATATAGTATATACTTATTGATGCATTTGTTTTGTCCTGGCAAGAATATTTTTCTAAAAATCGTTGTGTCTGGGTCCTTAGAAACCCGCAAATAAAGAAGTCTAAAGCAGAGGAAGTGGACACTGTGGAGATGCTTCTGGATACACTGGAACCGGATGTAGTCTTGGGTTGGGAAGTATTGGAATATGGCACAGTGACAGATAAGGAGATGGACTCATCCTTGTTAGTGACAGGGAAAGAAAATTCAGGACTAGTGAATACAATTGTGGGGGTTTTCAACAGAGGGTAAGTTACACATTGGTGTGAAGCATCTATCTTGCATGGTTTAGTGTTTAGCATTGAACGAAATTCTAATAGAGATGACATCAAAATATAATGGTGACAGTAAAGTATGAAGCCATCAAAACCATTTTTGTTCTATTTGAACTATTTTAAGTTAGTCAACAGTGTATACACTTATACAGTTTTATTTATTGGAATGAATGGATGGCATGGCTTTGTCACTTAAAAAAGTATCTCTTTCTCACAGTTATGAGACAGTAGCATCCATTTTGGCGCCGTCTAGTTCTGGTGTAGCTGAAGCTGTCCAACCAAAGGGTCTTTCGTCCTCGGTGGATCCGGAGTTGAATGATTCGACCATCCCTTACGATGGGTTCCCTCCGCTTTCTCCTGACAACATTGCTTTAATTGAGAAGGCCAATCGTGAGGGCCTGAGTGAAAGTGAAAGTGAAAGCAAACACGGCATTGAATTCCCAAAGAGTGCAGAGCCCTACATGTGGGATCTCGCAGAGGATCGGTCAGTGTCTGCGTCGCCGACCTCAGAGAGTGACGACGGGTCATCGGGAGTGGATGGTTCTGGCGCCATGAAGAAATGGCCGCCATTGACAGAGGCAGATATCGATGAGATATCCAAGGCACAGCTTGAGGGAGCAGAGAAAGAGCGGGTCTCCTTTGATTCAGGGGACAGCAAGGACAGATTATCCACAGAGCAGGGATTGGTTCAAACATCAGCTAAAGGTGAGACCGGGTGCCAGGCTGAGATAGGACAAAAAGTGACTGAAAATGCACTCCTGGATAACAGGTGAGTGGCAGGGGGCAACACCTCCTTTGCTGCATGGCATGAAGATACAAACAGTTCTCAATGCATTGTAATACTTCTGTCATAACTCTTGTTGTGCCTTTTGTTCTGCTATCATATATGAGTGCTTGCTTTTGCTATTAACATCATTTGAGGATTTGGAATGGTCAATTTAACCTTATTTCAGATATTTGATATTTGAAGAGATAATTGCTGTACAGGTCTTGAAAAACATGGTTGTCTTTGTCTTTGTGCTCAGGTATTGATGTGGTGCTTAAATGCATGTGTTTAAATGCGGAGGATTATTGAATACCAAGATATTTTTGTGTTGTATGATTGAATTTAATATTAGACTGCTATTAAAGGTGCTGTAGGTAAGACCTTTTATTTGAGTGTAATTTGTTGAAATGTAGGAATGGCATAGTTATCAGCTATTAGTGAGTGAAATGCGCTGTGAGAATATCTGTTTCGAGTTGATTGTGCCTTCCCTGATTGGTTCGGGGAATCCATCTTGCCTGTCAATCACAGGTGCGTGAAATTGAACACTTCTCAATGGTGGAGAAATGTAGCGAGGGAGGGAGCAGAGAGAGGGGGGGAACGTTTTTCGCAAAATCTTGCTCTCATCTGCTCTTTTCTGCTGTCCTCTCTTTACAACTCAAATCTTACCTACAGCAGCTTTACTGCTGGTGTGTATTCTCACAGTTGGCGCTGATTAAGTTGTGCAATATGTATGTTTGTGTGTGTGTGTGTGTGTGTGTGAGATCATGCAAAATGTGATGCTTCTTGCATCAAACGCTATGTTGTAACAAGCAATTGAACAAGAAATCTGAAGTCTGTCCATCTTTGTCCTTGAACTCCCAAAGGCAAAGCACAGGGGAAGTCTCTGCCACTGCCATGGAGTCAACATCAAAAGAGGCTGTGGCTACTAACAACAGTGAAGAACATAGAGAGATGAGTTTGATTTTAGCTCAACCCCAGTCAAATGTTGTCCCCCAGCAAGATGGAGAGCACAAGCCAGATCACCTGGGCCCTAAACATAACACATGCCCCCTTGAAAATGCACCGAACAATGTTGAAAGAAATCCAACAGAGATTGTTCCAACACAGCCAACTGCTGAAATAGTCCCTCCCCGTAGAATAAAGAGGAGGACTAGGATACCTTCTCCACATGTCCAGAAGAAAGCTGATACACAAGAAACTAAAACTCAAGAGTTCATACAGGTGGTTTCCTCCCAGCCGGCAGTGGAAAGCAACTGTAGTAGTAGTAGTAGTATACCTCCAGATGGAGTGGAGATACAAAAAGACAAACTGGAACATGCATCCGTGCAAATACAAGGAGGTCTTGTCCCCCCACGTCGTTTCAGAAAGAAAGATGTAACCATACCACCTGAAACACCACAGAAAATAAATGATGTTTCTCCACCTATCCCAGAACCTCCCCAGAAGCTATCCAGGAGAAAAGGCAGCTTGGGTAAAAAGGTTCCTGTTCCAAAAACTGCTGTGCAGCTGGCCTTGGATGTCCAAGCCAGTTGTGGTCCAGTAGCATCTGGAAAACCATCTATTCCACTCCCCTCTGTGAAAGCCACAAAGGCTTTGAGCAATACGAAAAATGACGATGGACCCATCCAAACAGTTCCCATACTGCATGCAAGAGTGCAAGGCACCAAAGTGGATTATCCAAATGATGTGTCTGGAGAAACTGATGTTTCTGAGAATGTTAAACATCCAGAATTGGTTTCCTCAGAACAGAAAGGACAAACCTCCAGCCAGTCCGCTGAAAATGTATCAAGCCAATCTGATCAGCCAGCTGATCTGAATCCGCCCCTGAAAGTCAAGACAAAGGAAAGCGACCAAACAAAGCCAGAAAGTGAGTCATTTGCTGATTTTGGCATTGAGCCGACAGATTGTCTCTTAATTATCAGAAAGATAGCCCCGCCCAGATCTAGCAAGAAAGTCAAATCGATCAGTAAAACTGTGGGTGAAAAGTGCGAAAAGGATAAAACCTTGTTACAGGCACTGCAAATGGCTCCCATTCCTCTTACACAGGAATCAGACAAGAAGGATATACCAGTGTCTCTCCCTATTCCCATGCCTAGGGTGAGGAAACGCCTCAGTGGATCCTTCCTAGATTCCATGCCCACTGAAGGAATGTCTCCTGGTTTTTCAGTTCAGTTCAGTGGAAGTTCTTCCAAAGAGGACGAGGCCAAGCCCAGCAGGCAGAGAGGACGTAGGTCTGTCACACATCTGTGTTCAGGACAACTGGAAACAACTCAACAAAACAAAAGGAGCCGTAGTCTTCCCCCTCTTCCTCCCACCAATCAACAGGCAGTTCCTGCTGTGTGTCCCAGGAGAAATCGATTGAACATTGAGAGCAAAGTTGAATTAATTGGTGACGACGACTCAGAGAGACAATCAGGCTTGCCTGTGCCAAAACCAAGGATAAAGAAACGTTTAAGCGGATCCTTCCCAGACAACTTCACACCAGCGGGTTCATCAGCTCCCTCTTCCACGGACAAATCAAACGAAATTCTACATTGTGCTGAACATTCAAGCGTCCCCCTTCCAATTCCAATGCCACGTCCCAAGAAACGCCTCAGTGCAACTTATCCAGACAGTACTCCACCTCCAGAGCCTGTACTCTCCACAGACATACACGGCTGTGGTATTGAGGGGGAAGTTACATCTTCCTATAACCAGGAAGCAACAGAATTCTCACCATCATTGGAATCAAGCACTCACACTGAAGGAGGCTTCGTCACAATCCCCGGGTCAGAATATGTCACTTCAGAGCCAGATCAAGAAGCCAACAAGATACAAGTGTCCTCCAAGGTGGAACTTCCTCAACCGGAATCTGTTGGAGATGCTGTCCTGCGAGAGAATGCTATGGAGGAGAGCATCGAAGACTGGACTTTTACTGATAAATCTGCAAGGAAACAAGATGTTGAAACGGCTATTGAGGCTGTGGCTGATCAGACTGTCACAGCTCCTCAAGATGACTGGCTGCATTTAGAGAAAATGAATGAAAGTGGGCCTGCAGAGATCAACTTGGGTCAAGAGGTGGGAGTTGAAGAGGTGGACTTTTGCCTTGTGTCAGTAGCTGCTGGTGATGTAATGGAGGAATGGTAAGTTTAACGTTGTCCGCATGCAAACGTGGTGATCTGTTTGTGGAAGGGTAGAGACGAAAAAAATATGCTCGTAAATGTCCCAGTCCCATATCCCCAATCTTTAGGAAATTCCCCCACAATTATGTTTGGAAAAAATGTGCTAATACATTTTCTTTATGTTTTTCTGCCCCTCCCCAGCCAGGGTGAGACAACAGAAAAGTCCTCCGACCGGCCTGTTCCAGTTCCTCGTGGAAAGAAGCGATTGAGCGGTTCTTACCACGACAGTGAGACGCAAAGAGCTAGAGAGCCAAAGACACCCCAGGAAGGACTGGCAGACGCCCAAGATGCTGAAGTATGTTTTACTACGTATTCTAGGTTCACTCAACACTCTAATGCAGTGGTCACCAACCTTTTTAAGTTGAGAAAAATAAAGCCACAGTTAAGTTTCATAAATAATATTGCATAATTGATTGGATAACCAATGCATTAATGGTCAGGGTTGCTTAGAGCTGGAAAATATCAATCAGGCAGAAATATAGAAACACATTATGTAATTTCCAAAAATATTTAATTGGAAGTATGGCCAAAATAAATTAATAAAACCAATCAGTCAATAAAGTGATTTTATGATAATGAAAAAAGTACAACCTGTCCCTAATGTGTGAAGGGAACATGCAATTAAAATAAGAACAGAGCACAAAACTGATGTGTGATTGGGTGAATAGAAATGATTGAGGTTTATGTGGTTGAATGCAGTTATTATTAAATCAGTAACAAGCACTAATACATTAATGTGTCCAGTAGATATTCTCCTTATTTATTTATTTTTAAACTTTTGACCTCATGTTTAAGGTAGAAATCGGCCAGTCGATCACGATCCACAGGTTGGTCACCACCCCTCTAATGCATTTACATTGTGTGTGTGTATGTGTGTGTGTGTGTGTGTGTGTGTGTGTGTGTGTGTGTGCTTTCAGAAATAACTGCATTAATGATATTTATCAATGAATAGAGAACATGGTGATGAGAGAATGTGTGTGTGGCTGAACATAAAGTACAATCCTCGTCTGGTTGGTTTAATCCCGACCTACCCGTGACCGAGTGCGTGTTCTCCAGGTGATGCAGGTCGGGCAGGATGTGCATACAGTTGATGCAGCAGTAGGTGAAGAAGTCCAGAACCACCACCTTCCCGGACAGCTCCTTCTCCAAAGACAGCGGCCCCTCTGTGTTCAACCATTCCAGGCCTGCAGCGAATCACACAGTAAAGGGGGAACTGAAGGTCTTAAGACAACGTAGATAATGAATGATGTCCTTGAACATAAACATCTCACAGCCTTGGGTTGTTTTTCTGATGGTAGGCTACGGATCTGTGGTGCAATCTTTTCGTTTAGTGTTGTCAACTTAGTAATTACTTGCATAAGAATGAGCCAAGTCACAATTCAAACCACAAAACGCCAGTCTTGTGTTATGCAAGCTTGAACCTTCATCTCTGTGGGGCAATCCACCCTGTTCGTAAAGTTGACCAAGGGAAGGAAACTTTGAACACCAATTATGCATAAAGGAGTCACTTTAATGTAAAACGTCTATATGACGTTATTTAGTTGACATGCTTAATGCACTTTATGAAATTCTAGAGTACACTAGCCTATATGTTTACTGTCACCCATGAATAATACACTGTTGTGAGGAGCGAGTGGTCTTGTTGTGGTGTTCTCTAACCTGGCTGGAAATCGGCTATCTTCAAATCCCCCCTTTCTTCTAGTTTATTCAGATACTCAGTGATGATCTTTCCTTTCTCTGTGTGTGTTGTGGCCTCTTCCAGGGCGGTGTCAAGCTGGCTCTGGAAGGGAAACAACTCGGACAGGCTGCTCTGGGACGCCATCATCTCCCGACAACAACCGGAGGAGGGCGAGTAGAGTCATCGTGACGATTCAACTCAGTGATTTCGCAACAAAAAAGAAAATAAAGAAAATAAACATACGATAATATTAAGCAGGGCCGTACAAATTGTGTGAATGTATTCATGCGGATTATTTGTATCTAATTGGGTATTCGTTTTTCTGGTTTATTTGCGACGAAATAATTAACTAACGTTCCAAAATGTGACGAAAGTGTTTATCACGTTCAGTTCCTGTATTTACCTTCCTACAGTCGCGCCGTGGCGGTAATGTTATGATCACGTAACTACTGAACTATGGTCGATAAAGTGCGCAATACATGTATTATCACCGCGACATCCTTTTCAATAATCACCGACTTGCCTTCGTAAAGCCTACAATTTATGGAGCGCTTTAATGTAAAACGGAATGTTACTAAGAAGACATTGCCGTTTTATAACAAGGATTTCCGAGTCATCACCAACGTCCAGGCTCCTCCACTCCCCAGATGTCCCAGAAAGACGACAGCGAGGATGACATTTGGGAATATAAACCACTCAGGAAGAAGAAGAGACGGGAGTCGACTGCATCGACGAGCCAGTCTAAACACCAAACACCCAAGAGACACAGCTGTTCCCTGGCAAAGTCGTCCGCCAGGGACGTGCAGTTAACAGGAGCAAATGGGAGTATTAACAAAGGACATTTCCCATGCACATCTGTAAACAACCCTGGGAGTATTAGCAGAGGACATGTCCCTGGAGTTAATCCTGGACAAAGCGTCCAAGAGGCCGAGGCACCGTCGCACACTCTCTGCTCCCCATCACCCAGGTCTGCGGGCGACGGAGCCGCAGACAGTGATTTCTGTCCCGTCTGTCAGACGCCGTTCTCCATCCTGGTGGTCCAGTCTCACATGGGGCATGTTGCAGAATGCCTAGACGCCCCCAGGGACGACGTCCTAGGTGTGTTGATGTCCATCTCGTTGAGTTATATATTCGAGATGAATGGTTCTGATGCATGCTAAACAAATAGTTGTAGTACAGGGGACAGGTGTTGTGTTTACTTGTTATTGCCTTGTAATTGTATGATTGTTGCAATTAGATACTTGCTAGATTAAATGCTTCTTGCTAGATAAATGCTTCTTTAATGTTTAAACCTGCCTGCCCAAATGTCATTCAACATATGTTGATGACAATTCAATATACAGCCAGTACATTGTACTTATAATATACTTTTTTCCACTTGAAAAAATATAGTCACAGTAATAATTATTTGCAGATGTCATATATTGTAATATTACACATGCTTATGAAAAATAGCCAGGCAGGTTTATTTATATAGCATACTTCAGACCAAGGCCATTCATCATTATCATCATTATCTATCCATCATACATCTGGGTGGACACTCCCACTTGTGATGTCACCCACACTCACACCTGGTGGTAAAATAGGGGCCCTTTAAAAGGACAATTAAAAAGGGAAGACATTCCCGACAGTGTATCTAACTGTGCTTTGTAAACTGTCTGCAGAATGCCCAGACGGTGTCCAGTGTTCCTCCACCATCCTAAACCACTACAAGAAATACAACCACACACTACTGGCCCACAGTCGAGCTGCCAACGACTCCGTCTTGTTTTCCCTCTCTCAGGCGGGCAAGACCACCGGTGGCACGGGGGTCTGCTCCACATCCGTCTTGGAGAGCTCACAGGACAGCGCCGCCATTTCATCTTCTCTGCCCAATCAACGCGGCCATCTTTCTTCAACTCCGACTCAGTTGACTTCTTCTCTGTCCAGTCACAACACTACCGCGGCCGGCGGCCATCTTGCTTCAACTCCTACTCAGATGAAGAACAGCCTCCTGCTGCTACGCTCACCCTGTCCGGAGGACTTGAAGAAGAAGAAAGGATGGATGACTCCAAGACGGCCTAAAACCAAGACGACTGTGGAAAAAACCAACCCAACGGTGTCATCAAGGCCCTGCGATGCCAACAGGAAGCCAGGAAGCCAGGGCGGCGAGAGAGAGAAACCACCGGACCAACCCGAACGTTGTCCTTACGACGACGATTCAATCTCCTTCTCCCCTCTTTCAGAGCTGCCTACAGAACTTGAGTTGGAGGAAGAGGTGGAGGTGAGTGGGTTTAAAAAAGCCCTGTTCCCTCCGAGCCTCGGTGAGTACCAGGGCGAGAGCGAGGACTCCGTGGAGCTGTTCAGTGACGACGAGTTCCTCAACATCTTCCTAAATCACCAGGAGACTGACCTGGTGTCCGAGCAGAGGGCGGAGCAAGCCTCCTTACCTGTCTCCAGCAAACAGGTGGAGGCGGATTGCTCGTTAGCAGCGCCTTCCAATCAGCCAGCATGCACAGCGGCTGTCGCCAGCACCCTCAGCTCCACTCACAGAGATGCCGGTGGAAATCCTGCAGCAGCCACCGCTCAGTCCCCTCAAAGCATTGTTCTAGAACGTTTGCGACAAACCCTCGCCGGTTCTAACGGCTTGCACTGCCAAAGCACGAATAACAACGACAGCCCGACCCTTGGCCCTTCTCAAACAGCCAGCCCAACGTCAACCCAAGCCATGGCACCCCGCAAGCCAGCCCTGAGCCAGTGCAAGGCAGGGCAGGTGCCCAGCCTCAAGCAGACGGACATCGGGGTGTTTTTTGGGCTCAAGCCCCTGAAAGACAAGCAGGAAGAGCCTGGGAGCGGATC
>OMNR01005065.1:3286-15022 GCA_900303205.1 Mora moro
GAGCTATGGCAGATAATGATTTTGGTGGGGCTCCAACATCACCATAAGTCTGACCAAGCAAGTCTGCTAGCCTACGTGACTTCCTCATGACAGGGGGTCCGGGATCCTCTTCAGTGTAGCCAGGTTCCTCCTGATGTTCCTGGGCTTCTGGCTCAGAGATGGTCTGCTGCCTCACTTCCTCCTGTAGAACACACACACTTTCCACCAATGTGAACCTAGTGCTGGTTCTGGGCTGGTGCTAGTGCCGGTTCGCAGTTGGTTAAACTTGCAAACCTTCTAAGAACCGGTTTGCTTTTCCACAGGCTAGAGAACCACGTACCTACGTCTGTATACGTCTCTTCTCTGTATACGCTTTCCCAGTAACGCCCCAACAAGCACAGCAACAGTGTTTCTCATACATTGATTTGATTGATTGATTGATTTTCTATTTTGTTTGACTACTATAAGTAGTCAAAAGCCTTCGCCGTTGTGCGTTGTTCATGCGTTGACCTTTTTGTGCAGCGATCCATTGTTGTTCAGGCTGTATAGAATAGGTTTGTTCGCCAGCGTTTAGTAGCTGGCCCGGGTAGGCAGAGTTCCCCACACGTTCAACACGTTTTACAATAATAACCGCCTGCCAGGAATGTCCAAACATCAAAACTGAAAGTGAAATGTATAGCAGCATAGCGCTATTAAAAAAAATCACATCTCAATAGCAGCTTATATAGTTTGAATGTTTTTTTGTTGGAAAGATATTGGATATTCAACAGATATTCACACTCTGAATTAGCGATGTGACACGGTGAACTGAAGATGCGATCACCGGTATGAGTCCTCTGTGTCTAGCGGTGTATACCTGTCCAGGAGACGGGGCTTCCAAGCGAAACTGTTGGGCAGCAGCACTCCTCTCTATGGAGCTATCATTTGGTCAATATTTCTACACAATTTTACAAAGAATTACAAAGTATTGTTTTTTTTCATGTTTTGTTTTACATTTTATTTTGCTGTCGAAACACAAATGGTTTGTGTGGCACCGGCTCCGAACCGGCCCTCAAAATGTCTTGGTGGAGAGCGAGATTATTAAGTATGCAGCAAATATGTTGTTTCTCTTTGGTGAAGCAAGCCAGTGGTAGCTAAATAATATTAGGTTGTTTGTCTTTAAGTTTCAAATAAGTCTTTACCACTATGACTGCAATATTAGTAGAGCAGTAACATTTAAGTGGGTTAGAATACATTCTGCCATTATTATTTAAATGTTTGTTTACCTGAAGGGTTATAGCCTCAGCAACCAGAGGAGAGACAGGTTTCCTGTCTCTCCTCTGGGGACAGGAGCAGCATGGTTCCTTTTAAACCTGGGCTCAAGGGTTGATGATGTGTGGAGGGTGTACTTCTCTACTGCACTGGCATATTGCTTAAGATCTTGACCGATGCTTTGTTTGATGTCTCTGACCAGCGCTGTGTCGCCAATGTTGCTCTGTGTCGTGCAACAGCTGTGCGAGCAACGGTGCTATGAGGGACCCAGTAGGATTCTTCTCCTCAGACGTCACAGTGGTCGCCGCTTTCGTTGACTTCAACAGCCTGGACAATTTATTCGTTCCCAATAGCCGTCTCATTCATGGTGACGATATCTGTGCTACTCCTTCTCACTTCGGGAGACAATAGCGCTGCACAAATGGCAGGCTGCTAATCAAGGAACCGCTGCTAATTTCATTCGCTCTAACTGAATGGCAAGACCCATGTTAGAAGCGTTAGTTACAGCCAACAGATTTTTGTCTGCAATCCCCCATTCTTGTGCTGCATTTTGCAGGTGATGGATTGTGTTATTTTCTTAGCTCGCTCAGTATTGGAAGGTAGCTTTGTCAAGCTAAGTGTGTCCAGTTTTGGTGGATTTTTTGGGGGAGCCCATTTAACTTTGGCTTGGCCGCCATCGGTTAACGCTATCTCTGGATGGTGCCGTGTGAGGTGAGCCCTCATGTTCGTAGTATTCCCAGAGTATTTTATTCTCTTACAACTTGCAAATCGTATGTGTCACATCCATGTCCATCTTCCCTTCTTTGTTCAAAAAATAAATCCCAAATAAGATTTAAACGTGGACAGCACATTTCTGATTTCTTTCTCCTGTCTCCATCTTTGTTGTGACCAACTTCCTACCAATCATGACCTTGTGACCGTGTCTAGTGAACTGAAGAAATAATTGATTTTATTATAGTACTAAAAAGTTTCATTTGTAGTTGCAATAAAAGATCAATACTTGGCATCCATGTATCGATACAATACACCTTAGTTGGCAAAACGTGTGGATTATTAGCAGTGTCCCAACTGTTGAACTGTTAAAAATGATCTGACATTTAGAGAATAAAATAAATCAATCCATTCAGAGCGCCATCAACTCAGGGATTATTTTTTTTTCGTCCAGTTGAAATTGAGCTGAAGAGAAAAAACGAATATACGTTTTAAGTACCAGTGAAAAAGTGTCATAGTGCAGGTTTAGTCAGGATTTCTTAACCACTGAGACATTGCTGGAAAGAAAGTGTCCTCCACCCATATTGTGTGTGCTTTTAAAAGTGATCCCATCACTCTTTAACACATTTTTTTATTTGCAGTATGTGTACTTCTTTGTACAAGAGGCTATGTAGGACTCCTTGATATGTGATCGAGCACTCAACAGCACTTTATATTTTATTCTGTCAGACAGTGTTTTGGCAGCAAGTTGAAACACTTTATTTGCCTGGCCGAACAGGTCCTTGCACATTTCATAGGGTGAAACCTTCAGAAAGGCTTTAATTACAACATTAGCTGTTGTCATTTCGCAGAACTAGTTTAAAATGTAGGACATATATCCTTGTTTATTGCCGTGATTGGCGTTAGGTAGATGTTGATAATCTGACTTAATCAATTTAAGAAATGTATGGCCTGGATTTTTCTGTTAAGCGTGAGATCTAACTTAACATTTGCCAACAATCTATAGAAGCAATGTGGGTTGGACTAGAGGGTTGGCTAAACATGAACAGAGGGTGAAATGTATTTGTTTAAACTTTGCGTAATCACTTTGTAACCGCAAGAGACCCAACACTAGTTTTAATTGTGAACCGTACTTCTTGGAAAGGAATTCTCAGGTGATGTCCAGCCTTGTCAGAGCACTGGTCCTCAAACCTGTTCCCTTCCCCTCCTGCAGAGTCGGCCCATGCGGAGAAACCCACGGCGGCCCTCTCCACCCAGTCGTCGTCGTCGTCGTCGTCGTCATCATCGGGGTCCGGGGGCCTGAACCCGTCGTCGGGGCCCCCGGGCTCCTCGGCGTCCACCACAGTGCCCGTGTCCCCGGTGCTCCAGTCCCCCACCACGCCGCTACTCCAGGACCCCAGCCT
The DNA here is from genome assembly GCA_900303205.1 of Mora moro. Taxonomy (NCBI): domain Eukaryota; kingdom Metazoa; phylum Chordata; class Actinopteri; order Gadiformes; family Moridae; genus Mora; species Mora moro. The sequence goes on from OMNR01005065.1 coordinate 6,631, forward strand.
GCTGCGCCAGCTCCTCCCCGCACTTCAGACGGCGCTGCAGCTCAACAACGCCAGCGTGGACATGGCCAAGATCAACGAAGGTGAGCACAACCGGCGGTGCAGTGGGTGATGGATGGATGCATGCGATGACCTACACTTACTCCCAAATGGTTCATCTTTCCACGCCTGCTAAATTGGTTGTATGGTGTACCATAAGCCGAGTCTTATTGCTAGCTTGCAAATGAAATGTTGAAATTTATACCATAAGCTGAGTCTCATTGCTAGCTTGCAAATTAAATGTTGAAATTTGCTATTATTGTGTGGCAATGTGCTGATTGAATTTTATTTTGGTCTTTGTTCTCCTGCTTCGGAACAGTTCTTATTTTTAGCTTACTTTGGCCCACTAACACTAGATTGTTTACAGAAGTAGTTTAGCAGCCTTTTCCCACAGACCTCGAATGTCGAAGCCAACGCTCTGCATTGGCCATCATAAGTAAAATGATTGCTCTGACACAGACAGGTAATTAGCTAGACAAAGCTGGTGACATCAGAACTGCGTTAGGCGCGTTGGATGTGTCCTGCCATAAATAGCATGCCATCAGGATGCACTCCGATGACCTGATGCAGGCTTCTGTGTGTTTTTCTTCAGCCAGCACTGGATGTTATGTCTCTGTATCCACCAGGAAAATGATTTATCCAAAGAGCCCTGTATACTTCTCATAGACATCTTATGTCACATTTTCAACTAGTTTTGACACAGGTGCAATGCCAATCAACTGGAACTAAGATCTCTTGACACATTTGTCCCTAAATGAGCAGTATACACCGGGCTCTTGGATAGGTTTTAGTTGGTTCCATGCAATTACAAAGCAATATCATGGTGTTTTTCGCTCCTTCCTTCAAATGTACCTCTGCATCCCTAGGCTAAAGGCACCAATATAATTAACGCAGAATCAAAATTGGTGCGTTCACATGTGCTTGCAGTCGAATACTCTGATTTCAACAGGGCACGATATAGTCACGATTTGTGGGCAGTTAGTTTAATGATGCGAGTCACGGTGTGTCGAGACAGCCATTCACGTGATATTGTTGACCAATTGCAGGCAGCGGCGTATTGGAGGTGGGGGCGTGTGTGCAAAGTTTGACTAGTTTGGCTGAACACCCCGCACCCTGTATGAAGTATATCAGGGACTTAAGCTAGACCTGTGCAGCTTCGGGCTACGCTAGGCCTGTGCAGCTAAAGACTAATGACCATGATACATTGGGTAATGAGTCCCGCATGCAACACAACGGAGACTATGGCACCCATAATAGTACAACAAAATATTTTAAATGTATGTTCACCACTGCTGAGGGTCTGGAGTAATTCTAGAAGACTTCTGACACACATTTTCCTCTTGGTGGACTGAACAAACATACACGTTGGCAGCTTTAGCATGCTGTTCTGATGGTCTGCAAGTTAGTTGTGATCGCCACTGCAGCAGTCTGTTGTACAAATAGTTTTTCCCTTCTTCTCAGCGGGCATAATACAAAGTGGTAACTGTTTCGGCTTTTGTGACATCAGTGGGCCTAAGTTCTGTTTGTTTTTAAATCCGCCTCCCTCAATGCAACAGTAAAGTCAGACGACCACGGCTAGACTGACAGATGGTGCTGTGTCATTACAGTTGTCTGGTGGCAGAGGGATGGGAGAGCTAGGTGGGTCATATGTCTGGCCCGAACTCACTGCCGAGCCCCTTTCCCTTGGCAATTATGTCTCCTGCTCTTGGTGCTCCCTGGCAAACTGTGCTGTCTGTCCTTTCTGTTGCTCCCTTGTCACATTTCTGTTTTAACAAATGCTAATGTCATGGCTTGGCAACGTCCGAGTCCAAATGCGTGCAGCAAACAGTAGACGTGTGACGGTGCTTGCAGATCACTGGTTGACTGGTAGCGGTGGCTTGCTGTGACTTGTGTGTATGTAGGCAGACCCCGGAGTCCTACTTTGATGTGCACCAAATTACCTGACAATCTTGAGTGTTGTGACACACTCCATTTTATGATCCATCAACGGAAGCCCGTTTGCTTCTTGGGAGGATACCTACGTCAGCAGGATTTTTGCCTATCAATTCTGTTTTGTCATGTGGTAGAAATTGAGGCACATTGCTACTTGTTAGTAGACCCCAACCTCAAACGACATTCCAACTGGTTGGGATTAATATCCGTAGTCATATTTTAACTGGCTTCTCTAGAGCCAGACCACAGTATTGTCGATGGAGCAGGGATGAGCTCTTGAACCTGTGGTCGTTTTGCATTCCTGTTGGTACATGGTACATGTAGTGAGGTTCATAGTCTGTCTTGTGGTTTTTCTGAAGAATTGGATCAGCGTCCCTCAGCTGATGCTACTCGTATTTCCTAGACCTCTACCTTACTCAGCAAATACAGAGAACCAAAGTTGTATTCAATTGACCTACTCCTCTGAGCCCTCAGAGGAACTTCTGCTACTGCACCAACACATTCTTGTTCTTCGAGAATGGCTAATGGTGAACCCCTACTCGTAGATGTTGTTGCTACCTTTTGGTTGAAGGAGGAGGGAGAAGTTGAAGCTGGCAGGCTGACTGGAATTAGGCCCTTCAGGGGGTTGGTGAAAGAACTGTATGGGATCTTGATATGTAGTGTTGTCGCGGTTACCAGTGTTAGCTGTGTTAACACGCGCCACCGGTGGGATTTTATTCATACCGCCCCCACCGTCATTTAGCTATTATTATTATTATTATTATTATTATTATTATTATTATTATTATTATTATTACATTTGTCATCGAAAAGTTATACTAGCTTAAGCGGTCGCGTTAGATGCGTGTTCTATGGGTTGGTGTATGGTTGGATCCATTGACTGTATGGGTTCTGTGTCTTGCGCCATTTGCGCTGGTGCATGCTGTTGAGTTATACTTGTACTATTGATATTGCTGGCGCACTTTAATTTTGATATTACGCTTCCCCCCAGTATCTGCGGCGGCGCAGTGAAGTGGCCGTTCTGTCTGTTCGGTTGAAGCCAACAGTTCCATTGAAGTTATGAACGAATAAAGTCAGTCGTTATCGAGTTGAAATGGTAGCAGAGGGAATGGCTGCGAACGTACAGAGTACCGCCTAGGTTTGACAAAAAGAAGTATGAAAGTTGGAAAAACAAAAGAAACGGGCGTTAGCAGTGATGCTCTCGCTAACCGGGAGAGCTAGAGATCCGGTGCAGAAATAGCCGCAGAGGATTTGAACAAGGAAGATGACGTGTCTACCCTTTTGAATGAGTTGGATTCCGTTTTTCTTAGAGAGGAAAAGGATTCATACACCGATTTGGATCGGGTTAACAGAGACAATGGCATTTCAATGGCCGATTTTATATTGTGTATTTCGAACAGAGATACAATCAGATAAGCAAGTTCAATATGGTCCTAGCCATAACGGAAAACATGGATAAAGAGAGAAAACAAAAAGCATTTGCTAAGCTTCACAAGCAGTTTGGACACGCATCAGTTGATAAACTTCAGAAGCTACCGGTTCATGCAGGTAATGATGACAATGAGAGTATTGCTATTCTGACAGAAATAGTGAATACATGTGATGTCTGAAATACAGCAAACCTCAGCCTGCTGTTGGTCTGCCCAACAGTGGCATCAAAGTACAATGAAACTGTAGCAGTAGATCTCCGTGAGCCTAATATGTGGTATCTTCACATCATTGACCGTGTCACATGTTACCAGTGCAGGTAGTAGCATTGTAACTTCAAAGAAGCCTAGTGTCATTGTGAACCACTTCATCCACAGTTGGATCAGTGCCCATGGTCCGCCACAGTGACTTTCCAGTGACACTGGTGGCGAGTTCAATAATGAGGAACTTAGAGACATGCCAGACAACTTAAACATTGCAATAAAGACCACAGTCCATGGAGAAATGGACTGTTGGAAAGACACAACCAGACCCTGACATAAATGCTGTTAAAAGTAATTCATCCGGCTGTCATGAGCGTCCAATCTAGGACCGTTTTCCAATGAACACAATATACATAATGTGGCTGCAGTCCTTACCAGCTGGTGTTCGCACAGAATCCAAACAACCTGACTGACTAAGCTCTAGTTGATGAGCGTCCTGCTCTGGAGGGCACTACTGTAAGTGCATTGGTAGGGGACAACACGTTGCGGCACTGCATGCAGCGAGGAAGGCATTCCACAGAGGTGGAATGTACACAGAGAATCCGGCGGGCTCTGAGAAAACAGCTTCGTGACTCAGACGAGAAAAAAGTATGAACTGGGGGGACAAACTGTTTTACGAAAATAATGGACCGTTTGGAATGGGAAGGACCCGGGGTAGTCATTGGACACGATGGGGTGAGGATATTTGTCATGGGGGCAACTTATGTCCGAGTGCACCACTCTTGACTTTTTAAAAAAAAATTATGAACTATTCAAATATTCGTTCAGAAAACCCTGACGGGCATTCAAAGCTTGAAATTATGTGTTTTCGGGACGGCCCTAAATGCGGGACATTCTCCTCTATTTGCGGGACAGAGGGTTAAATATCTGGACTGTCCCTCACAAATCGGGACTCATGGCCTAACGGTGTGAAAATGTCCCCACACTTCAAACACCATCGGTATGTGATTGATATAACCTCCTATTGCCCGTATCACACCATGTAAGGTAACGAGGCATTGGTTGAACTCTTTGGCCAGCTTTGGACTATGGTTGGGTACCAGACAGTCAGTGTTTCTAAAGGCTGCCAACTGTTTTCTCGGGACGTTAATCCTGTTTCCCCATGGTTAACAATTCACAAGCTTGTCCATATTTTGTGTATTTGTCGGCGTGCACCAAATGTTTGTAGCCTTTTATGCAGTAAACAACTCCTTGTGTGGCTTATCTCCCTGAACCAGTATAAGAAGGTTGTATTTATTGAAAATGTGCATATTGTCGTTGACAACGTGACGATATTTACCCCGGCTGGTGTAAAAATAACATGATTAACTTCTCGACCCCCCCCCCTGTCTCCTATTCCTCCTCCGCAGTTCTCACCGCAGCTGTCACTCAAGCGTCTCTACAGTCGATGCTCCACAAGATCCTCACCGCCGGTCCCTCGGCGTTCAACATCACTACTCTCCTCTCGCAAGCTGCTCATCTCTCCAGCCAAGGTGAGATCAAACCCAACCCAAGACGTTGTGCTTGTCTTTGTTGCTCTAGTCTTTCTCGCTCTGTGGTTCCAACGAACCTTGGATGAGGTCGAAGGCGATCTTTGGTTGCTCTCCATGATTTATTAGAATTTTTTTTGTCTTTGCAAATGCTCTTACAAATTGTAAATATTTTTTACAAAGTATAATTCTGTATCATTCATATAATTCGTTGGCTGGTCACAATGGAATGGCCTTGCACTCTGAACAAGTGTGCAACAGAAACATTCCATGCTTGTTCATTTCTATTTCAACTGTTACTCTTATGTGTGTGCGTGCGTGCGTGCGTGTGTGTGTGTGTGTGTGTGTGTGCGCGCCTCCCAGCAGCCCAGCAGTCAAATCAGTCGCCCATGTCGCTGACCTCGGACGCGTCGTCGCCCAGGTCCTACGTGTCCCCCCGGATCAGCACGCCACAGAGCAACGCTGGCACCCACAAGCCCCTCCTCGGCACGCCGCCCGCCATCTCGCAACCAAAAGTAGGACCACGGTCACAGGGACTTTTTATAATAAATGAAAGGGAATTGCATGTCTTGTCTTTCTCCTTTGGACTCCTTGGGCTACATGGCCTCACAGCCAGAACGTCCATGGCTCCAAGTCATCAAAATGTCTGTTTGTCTGTCTGTCTGTCTGTCTCTGTCGTATTTTGATTACAGTGATATGTGATAGCAACGCTGATATTGCACTATTTGTATTAATTGTAAGTTAAGTGTATTAATTAATTGAAGCCTAAAACCCTATCATTGTTGGACGTCGAGTTTACTTGCTATGCTCAGTGTTTAGTCATTTAGTCATTGCATATCATCGGTACATCAGCATAACCTGATTATGGTCCATGTTCCTCATGGTCGTTGTGGTCCTTCACGCCGTGATTAATGTTCCCCAACAAAATCCTAAGGACGGGTCGGATGCAGAGGACACGCGTTCCCCCCGGGGCTCGCTTAATGACGTAACCTCTGACCTGTGTTGCAGGTGAGCACGCCCTCCGTGAAGCAGGCATCTCTGCCCCAGCCCTCGCAGCCCCTCCCCAGCGACAAGCAGCATGGCCACGACCCCACCGCCGCCTCCCCGCGCACACTCCAACGCCAAGGGTGAGCCCCACCCACCCGCCGCTGCGTTGTCCTACCTCAAGTCACATCCACTGTAGTCTCCAAGTGTGCATTCATTCATGGCGGTGAACACCGTCTCGCTCCATGTCTTGGCTGACACATTTTATTTCTAAAGAAGCTAATGCGAGTACTTGATTATGTTTTTGTTGAAAACCCCAATCAAGTGAATTGCCGCATGGAGACGGGGCTAAGGAATGCACCACAACATTGCCGATACAGTGTTGCGGTGCCATCTGCTGGTGAACATAAGCACAGTCACCATTGTCCGACGTTGCAGTGTTTACATTTGAGGCATTGGTACAGTAAATCAGAGACTTGAGTGGTCTGGACTAAATGTTTAGTTTAAACACTGCATATGGATGGATGTATATCTTATCAGGTTCCCCTCCCTGTGAGGTATTAACAAGGTCTTGACACCTTACATTGAACCTGTTGGAGCCTGCGGAAACCCTGTCTAAATGATTTGCTACCCTGGACCTCCTTAGTTGCAGCTTGTTTGCATGCCTCTGTTTTTTTATCGAGACATTGTCTACGAATAGTTGACAGTGTTACGGTCAGATTCAGTTGTTTTTGTTTGAGTTCCTTTTTGTGGCAAGAAAGAAAAAGTCTTGTCTGCATGAGTGTTGGATAGCTCAGCCATGAGCACTGTAGAAGCCGGATAGCACCAAACGAGTATCTGTGAACTCAACGTGAGTGTTATATTTTTCTGGTTAAGGGTTTTTGTCATGTCATCACTGAAAAGCAATGTTGTGATTGATTGGCAGTTTGTGTGCAGCAATGAATTGCTCACTACCATTCTCCTCCCTGAACAGACGTATACAGACACGCTATACAAAGCAGATAGATTGAGCATGGGATGATTTATTCCACATGTTAGGATGTGCACTCCGTAGCAGACACCCGGGTTCTCCTGCTGCTGCAGCTTCTACCAAACCAGTTGATCTGCCCTGAAGTTAACGGCCAATGTTGGGCCAAGTCAGACTAACCAGCTTCACAGCGCCCTGTTGGATGTAGTGTGTTGTCGTGCACTTTTCAGTCGATCATCAGTTGATGATCCAACTGGCGGCGGCCACAGAAAAAAAAAAAAAAAAAAGCCCTAACATTTTCCACTTGCCCCCTGGACCTCCAGCAGTCAGAGGAGTCCTTCCCCCGGCCCCAACCACGTCGCCACCACCAGCAGCAACAGCCACCCTAGCAGCAGCAGCGGCAGCAACTCCTCCTCCAGCCAATCCTCGGCTCCCCACAGCGCGGCAGGATCACGGCCCTCCAGCTCCTTCACGCCCACGCTCGCCGCCCACTTCAACGAGAACCTTATCAAGCATGTCCAGGGCTGGCCCGCAGACCACGCCGAGAAGCAGGTAGGTGTTGTTGGGTGATGCTTTCTGACAAAATGCGAAGAGAAAGTGTTTCTGGAGATTGTCTGCCGTCTGCTTTGGTCGTCTACCTTGTTCTGGCTGTGACCACCTGTTTCCCCGTTGCAAGGCGTCGAGGCTACGGGAAGAGGCCCACACCATGGGCAGCATCTGCATGTCTGAGAACTGCACCGAGCTCAAGAACCTGCGCTCCCTCGTCAGGGTGTGTGAGATACAAGCCACGCTGCGCGAACAGAGGTACAGTAAAGAGGGGGATCGTCTTAAGACGCGGGGACCTGTTGAGATATGCTGTGTATAACAGAACATCATGAATCGTGAACTCGGCAGCTCATTGTTTTTTTTTCTTTTTTCTCTTTCTCTACAGGATACTGTTTTTGAGACAACAAATCAAAGAACTTGAAAAGTTGAAGAACCAGAATTCGTTCATGGTCTGAGAACTGAGGTGGTTGTTCGGTTGCCGTGAGATGGGGGGGAAGAAGAGAAAAAATAAAGGGGGTGGGGGAGACCCACGTTGCACATAGTCAGAAGGTGGAGAAAGAGAGAGAGGGAGAGAACAATTGCTGAGTTCTTGTTGACCCCCCCATTACCCCCACCCCCACAGTCTTAACACACAGAAGCTACGTTTGGTTCGGCGGGGCCTCGGAGAAGGAGGGACAACGAAAGAAGAAAAGGTTAAGCGTTGGTGTGGGAAAAAGAAGCAGGAAAGGGTTCATTTCGAGGCTTTGGTTTTGTACAAAATAAAATGG
>OMNR01005194.1:4399-20402 GCA_900303205.1 Mora moro
TTTGGCAGGCGGGTGGTGGGGGGCCGGGGGGGGGGGGGGGCGCGAGAAACGGTGAGTTCCACGGATGGGGACTTTTGGCACTCTCACAGATCCCTTGTTCTCTTCCTCCCATAATGCATCTCTCCTGGAGAGCACATGGGCGGGACTCCCAAGCACAGAATTCACCAAGTTTACTGCTCTGTGTGCATATATGTGTGCGTGTGCGTGTGTGTGTGTGTGTGTGTGTGTGTCCAGTTTGTTTGTAGCTGTTGTTTGCGCTATTTGCTACAACGTTACCTATCGTTGTCCTTTGCTGTGTTGATTAGCTTTGTTATTACAATATGCAGTTATTATATTATTTTCTTTATTTTACTTAATTTTGAGCTTTCTCACCATTGCAAGAAGGAAAAGGCCTCCATATGTGCGCTGTTGCTGTGTTACTTTGCTTTTAATTCAGCAGAATATAGGGGTTCATGGGTATTAATCAAGTCAAATTCACTCCCACCTAGACGTTTTCTTCTTTCTGTTATTGTTTTGTATTTAATTTGCATCTTTAATCATTTTTTACATTTTGAATAATGTTACATAGGAAAAAAAAGTCGATTTGACCCACTAATGGTATGGTTTAAGAAGCTTGTATGTGTGTGTATATAAAATGACTAGCCGGTTCGCAAGCCAACCTGTAACCGTCTGTTCTATTGGGCTTGCCTGGTGTGAAATTCTTCTTTGTTTTGTGTGGAGTGGTGTTGTTGCAATCTATCTGCAGTCTTGTTGTTGTGGTTCCATTTGACTGTCATCTGCTCTGTCCCCATCAGATGTGTCCTATCTGCAGAGCAGAGGGGGAACACACACACACGCACGCACGCACACACACACACACACTCCAAACCATGGGCCTAGGCTTCTTTATTTACATAAAAGTATTCTTTCATAGGTGTGATATATTGAACACCGACATTAACACCACTGTAATGACAAATGACTCAAGTCAGTTGTCTTATTGGCTCTCTCTGAGAACTCTGCCATGGCATTGTTTAAGCGATCCGAGTGATCGGCCACTAAGCCACTGGAATACACACACACACACACACACGTGCGTGCGTGTGTGTGTGTGTGTGTGTGTGTGTGTGTGTGTGTGTACACACGTTGAGGTCACATTGAGCGACCTCCATTGGCTTGTACCAGCAGTTAGTGGCTATTTCACCACCGCCAGACAAGAGGTTCTCTCATTGGTCCCACCCTAGAGAGGGAGTGGGGCCAATAGTAACCACACTGTCATGAGGCCATCATACATAGGAACTTAGACCATAAACATTAAGATATGTTTTTTTCTTTTCTCTTACTTTATAGTATATTAAAACACAACCACCATGTTTGTTAAGCCATGTAGGAACAATGGTGTTGTGTCCGTTGGAAGCTAATTCGATAAAGTATTTGATGGTGAAGCATTCGGTGAACTGTATGCCATGCAGTGTCTATGCTATTGAGACCGCATGTAGGGCCATATGCAATATGAAGCCCTGCAGATGGGACAAGGCAGTGTACTTAGTATTATGCTTTTTGGATTATAAAATGTCTTTAGTACTTCTATAATTGGGTACGCTGTGTCTGGGCTTCAAGTTGCCGTTTCTTCCATTAAAGTGTGTTGGGAGTGTGTATGTGTGTGGCAATCATCGACAGCAAGTGTGTCCTTTGCACTATGTAAATACAGTACCAGGAAAAGGTCTTGTAACTAATGTGAAAAAAATGGTTCCATGAAGTACCTTTTTTCAGTGTGTTCCTCGTCTTTGTATGGATATTTAAAGTTTCATGCGTCACACTAGCAATGTTGTTTATAGGACATGGCTTCATACCCTGGTGTCTATACTACCATCTATATTATGATTAATATCATTAAACTATTGTTTTAAGTAACCCTTTTACCCGTGTTCATCTCTGTTCTATCAAACAAGTAAAATGTCACGAGCGCCTACCACCCAACGCTGTAAACCTGCAGTTCAACTGAATGGGCACAAGAGGGAGACAGTGCTACTTTCGATCCGTCTCGACTGCACCATTTGTTAGTGGTGCGTTTTGTTTGTTTAAATAATAACCCAAACATACACGCATTGGTGGAATAGTGATGTCCTGTGTAAACAAAAAAAAAGGAAAATAAGATTGTGACTTGATTAATAATTTATTTTTACACCATGTAAAATGTTTACTTTTTAATTAAATTTGTACTTACTGTGTGTAATTAGATGGATTATAGTTTGACCATATGCTTGCTGTGAAGCTAATGGAAATGATTACTGTTTTCCGTAACTCCTCCCTGTGCAGATGACAAGAAAATAAAAGTATAAAAATATTGCGTTGTAAGGTTTGACTGCAATCTACTTTTTAGTACCCAACTGTCCCCATAAGGATATGCAAATCTCCTCACGCAATTTCCATGTGTGTAGGTTCACGGAGGTCATTTGAATACACCAGGCCTTCGATACACGCATGTATTGTCTCTATTGTCTCTATTGTTGTTAGCCAACAATAGAGTTTATCGCTTTAGTGACCACTGACCACAATCTGAGGGAATCGGCTGTGGCTAATGGGCAAGCTGAAGAGGGCCGCGATTTATGAATGGCAATGTCATGCTACAACAGAATCTCCCATACAGTGGGACAAATGTAAACAATGGAAATATAGCGTAAGATATTTTGTGAAGTACTTGTATGGCGATTCACTGTATTTTGTCCACAAACTCCGTAGGCTACTGACCGACGCACATTGATTCCAGAAGAGAAAAGTGTATGCACGGCGAAACATGTTGCAAGAGTTAGTGGCACACACACCCCAAATTAACAGGTAGTCTGTTGCCAGCATCTTGGGGCATTGGAGCGTGTCCGCTAAGTGCCTCAAACCCCGTTAATAGGACCTCCATTGACAGGGAGTAAGTGGTGTGATGTGCTGGGACTTTTTTTTGTGCAAGTCAGGACCCTCGCTGCTGCATTCTGGATTCATTGAAGCCGTTTTATGGTCTTTTTTATGGTCTTTTTTTGTAAGACCAAGAGGGTGTTACAATAATCAAGTCGACTACTAGGCTAATAAACGCATGAACCAGTTTTTGAGAGTGCTTGGGGCAGGAAAGGCCTAACTTTAGCTATGTTCTACAGGTGTAAATATGACATTGTTACATTGCAGGTTGCCATTGATTGCAATGATTTGCTCCTGCTAATCTCGAGATATCACGCCTCTGGCTGCATCGACTGCCTCCCATTCAGTGCAACACAAACACTCGGTGGTTCGCACGACCCACACCTGCACCAAAATACCATGTCTCGTATGTCTCTTGCATATGGTCTGCATCCGTTTTGAAATCATTGAATGTCACTGATTGGTCCAAACAGATATGGTTCTTGCTTCTAGCAAAGTTTCTAGTGTGCATAGTCGAAATTCATAGTCAATTCATAGGTGACATGGTTTCCTAGAAGTGAGTAGTTGGGACTGCTCAGGACAGTTTTATTATTTATCTATTAAAATAAAAATTGAATTAGAATTAGATTTTATTTGATACAATACATTTCTATACATTTTTTTCTAAAACAGTATCGTTCATAGAAAAAAATGTAATTAGGAAAAAAATACATTTCTGTGATAACATTTTATTACATTAACATTATAACTATATTGCTAACATTCTCGAGTTCTTAGTTCTGAAACCTGTAGCATGTAGCACTTACAACTATAGGCACACAATAATATGTCAAATGTTTCCATCTGAAATGGGTCGCAGGCTATAATTTAAACCTGCACTATGTAACTTTTCTACTGCAGCTATTTACTCCATTTAAAAAAAGAAAATCAGAACTAGCACGTTTCTCAAGAATAAAGCGTGCCCATCCACGAGTCCATCCATCCATTCAGTTGCCTTGGTGTCCGTAGTAAATATCGTGAGTCTTGGCGTCATTCAGAAGCATTTTCAGATACACAATTCAACCCCCTACAGACGTGAGAAGTTATTGACAGTGTCTGGATGGATTTGATAGTTGCATGGCAAGGAAAGCCTACACAGTGTTGCCAGCTTGACAGAACCTCTGCAGTCTGTTAGCTGCAGTTACGGCATAGAAATGTTTCTGGGAAGAGAGGAGAAATATTGTTGAATTTAGTTTACTGTGATGCTTCATATTACTGCGCATTAGTGTGTGTATGTGTCCATACCTTCCATTGGCGGTGAGCAGCCAGATAGCGCTGCAGTTTGATCTGAGACTTCAATTTAACATGATGGTGTTTGGCTTTTTCGTCCAGGTTATTTAACCATCTGTGTTTTGTGCACCCAGAAGCACTCAGTCGTCCACTGTCACACGAAAAAAATACATACATAACCACCAAGTTAAATTGTGTGTGTATTAGACTACCTGAGATTCAACCACTAGGTGTCGCACATAGAATCACTATATTTGTTATGGGATAACGAGCAGCGAATTTGCTGCCATTTTTGCTTCGCGAGGTTTAACCACTTTGCCCTGGCCATTTTTGATTGACAAGCCTTAGTGCAAATAAAGCCTTGGTCTATATGTATGTTACCTTTTGGTTGGGATGAGAAGTTCGGAGATAAAGTCTTTTGCCTCACTTGTGACATTTTCAAAGCCTTCACTGTCAAATTCCCATTTGGCATGGAGGATGTTGTTCATGGTCTCTGCATCATTGTCTCCCAGGAAAGGAGACAGACCACTTAGACTAGAAGGCAAGGGAAAACTATTAGGCATTCTGCCTCGTGTGCGTACAGGCATTGTAAGTACTGTAATTTTTGTATTATTACATAATAATCTACAAATAAGACATATATAGTATACAACTACTTGCGGTGGCTGCTGCTGCCTGCTGTGTGATAATAGTCTGTGCTCCAAAAGGACACAAGTCCATGTATTTAAAGGTGAATGTTTGGCACTTACAGCATATACGTAATCACACCCACGCTCCACATGTCAGTCGGAAAGGAGACAAAGTCATAGTTGACGACCTCAGGGGCCAGGAACTCTGGTGTACCAAAATTCACCTTTAGCTTCTCCCGTGGTCTGTACCTTGGATATATATACAGGTAGGGACATAAACAATGCACAATAAACAATACTATTAGTTACCTACATCTACTACAAGAGCAAGCCCTTGATTCATTTGATTAATTATTTTCTTGTCTGTCGGGGATGTCCTAAAAGTCTTCAGTTTCACAAGGCAAAACATTTAACTTTTGAAAATATTCTCACATCAAGGACACCTAAGGACTTAACCATGGTGAAAATAAAAATAAGGATTTTTCTTAATGATTGAAATTAAATTAAAATATGGTAAACAATAAACAAAAACATTACTGAGCTAGCTATTATGTGGCTAAACCTTGAGCAAAATCAGAATGAGCTGAAATTCATGTCCATTCAAGTTACACTTATGGGGTACATGACATATGTACCGGTTTCCCGTACAAAGATTAGACTTAATCTTAGACTAAATTGCATGTTTAATCTGGACTAGTTGAAATTTGTCTCAGACTTGCCTTAGTCTTGACTTAAATAAATAAATCTGAATGACAAGTGTTCCCCAAAAGTTCCCCAATGCTGCTGCCCAAGCAAAATATAAGGGGGGATTCATTTTATGAAAATTATATTCCCATCAAGATGGACACTTGATTACTGTATACAGTTGACACTTTTCCATGAATATACAAGGTGTGTGCACTATGTAGTTCTCCAACATTGTTACACGTTGGAAAGGTTCAAGATTTTTTTTTAATCAAAAGGTTTAGGTCAAAATGTTTGTTTGATAAAAAATAAATGTCGGCTAACAAAAGGTTAATGTAGGTTAATGATCGAAAACCAAAATGGAAAAACGTATGCTTCATTCAGGCATCAGCGGTATAACGACCAAAAACCAAAATAAAGAAAAAACATCTTTTATTCAGTAATTCGATTTTTTTGGTCATGTTTACCACATTTTCACTAAAATGGTTGCCCTAGAGAATATTTTCCAAAAGAGTTTTTGCCTTGTTAAGCTGTTTTACACTAAGCCTTTAAGGACGCAGGTCCATAGACTTACTTCCGGGCCAGCCCAAAGTCAATTATCTTGATTTGGTTGCCTGTAGCACTCACACAAAGAATGTTCTCTGGCTATGATAGGACAGAAGACAAAACAGACCATCTTAACAGCATGAAATTCACAAATCAGATGCACATCTTAGTGTGAACATCACACACATTGGCATTGGTTTAACCACCGCATACAACCACCGCAATACCAACATTTCTGTCAAACACGGCATATAACATCTCAAACCGTGCAACAAACGCACCAAACCCAGTCAACTTCGACATCAAACAGGGCCACAAACCCCAAAAAATATCTAGAATATTCATTCTGCAACATTAATGATGCCCAGATGTAATGATGGGAATGTCAAGTTGAATTAGATGTTGCAGGCTATCCCCAGAGCACATTCTATTCCCACAGGTCTTCAATAATCCACTCCCCAACATACAAGGTCTTGTAAGAGGCCGTGGTTCTCCCGGTATTTGCCAGCGACCAATGAATTTGCCTCATTATTATCGCTGCCAGCCTGACTATCGTCCTGTCTGCACCTATCGTACTGCAATATTTATAATGTATTCACAATGCTCTAGCCACAGGCTGGGACTCAATGTGAACAATCAGCACAAAAGACCTGAGCAAAATACATTTAATTGAGCATTACAATACTGTGAATATAGCCAAAATGTTTCTGGCCCCCAAGTTATGAAAGTTACTACCGTGTAGGTAGTAGGTATCAGATGACTTTCGACAGTTTTGCAACCACTATCAAAGTGGGTTATTACCTTGAGATCAAGGTGTAGGATGTACTGCTGGTGTAGGTACTGCACCCCCTCACATATCTGCTTGGTAAACACGATGGCATCCAACTCCGTTAGCTTGTAGTTCTCATCCACGATGCGGTCAAACAGCTCTCCGCCTTCCACACTAAAGGAAGACAAATGCAGTTCTATTCATAACATTATCATCAGTATCATTGTCATTGTTGAACGATTGCTTGAATATCCCCACAAACACATCCATATCTGACTGAGGAGGCTGACTTACTACTCCATGATCAACGTCAGGTTTGTCCGTGACTCAAAGGCATCATAGAGCTGAATCAGGTTCACATGGTTCAGTTGGTTCATAACCCCAATCTCATTCTTCACTTCATCCTGTTACAGTACATGGAATAAACAGTCCAGTACACCGAAAGAGAGGGTTACATCACATCCAGGGTGCATTCATTTTTGTTAATTCATGTAGTGATTGTGAACTGCAGAGGAAAGGTGTTGAGGGTGTGTGTGCTGATCAATAAACATATAAACAAAAGGAATGTAATACTTTTTCGGGAAAAAAAATGGAAACTTCTCCTTTAATGCTGCGCCTACCTTGACCTGACTAGAAGTACTTTCTGATGAAGTACGTCTTTACAAGATTTCCTCATCATTTGATTAACAGGCACCTAGTACCAGATTGATTGCCGCAATTTGTTAAATTGATGACAAAAGTGCATACTGCTTAATTCCTTAAGGGGCTGGAGCCTTTTCGATCAGACTATAAATGGAGGCAACAAGACTTGTTGTAGCAGGCAGAATAGTGTGGGTGTCAGGGGGAATGGAAACACAGGCCTGCTGTTGCTCACTCACCCGTTCCCTCATTACCCGGACTTTGATGATCTTGGCAGCAAGCATCAGACCTGAGGATAGCTCGGCACATTTATGGACCTGGCCAAACCTTCCCCTGAAAGAGAGACGGCAGATATTGTGTACAGATATCTGAAGGTAAGTGTACCTTATGCATCTGGCTTTAAAGTCAACTGAGAGCAGCTTTACAGCTGTACAGTGTACAACCATGCACATGTATATGCATTACATGCTCTGCAAAAGGTGCTGACCACTACAACGGACAATTACAATGGAGCCCTCTCAACACTCCAACCAGAAATAACATCACTCTGTAGCAGCCAGTGTCTAAATATACCCACTGAGAGCCCTGCATTGGTACCTGCTATCTATCTCTTCTGACAATGCGGGTAGCAGAACAGGAGAGCTAACAGGAGAGTCGACAGGAGAGTCTTGATGTTGTCCAGAACTCTCTAGCCAAGTAGTGCAGATAATGAAATGCATACCAAGCTGACAGCTATCGGAGCCCTTGCTATATTAGAAATAGACACACGTGTATTGTTGGACACTAAAAGTAACTAACAGTTCAGAGTATTCAATTCAAATGAATGCCTAAGCATCTTTCAAATGAGTCCGGCATGACCCAGCCAGAATTTTACTCAAAGCTTGCTGTCTGCAAGCATTTCCCAGGTTCTGCATCACCGTGCCACTAAATTCACATTTACAGCTGAATGGGCCACTGTTTTGTCCGTGCCTTTAACTCTCATTCGTTTCATTCATTAACATTAGGACAATAAAAGCCAAGCCCAAGGAAACATACTCACCCTCCAAGAACCTCATTGGGCATGATACTGTAATAGGAGCCCATGGGGACCTGCTTGGCACTTACAATGCGGTGTTGAAATGGTGCAGGTGCAGGTGGACAGTCGTCTGTCAGTGAGGCAAAAAGAGCATTGAGTTAGAGATGTCACTACTGAACACGGTCTATACATCTGTTCTTTAAAATAAACTATTACATTTCCATGGAAGTACAGCTGTCCAAAACTGTGTTTTCAAGCAATGTGCAGGTTGACATTTTATATATCTTCAAAATTAAAAAACTACTCCTGAAATAGTCATATATTAATATATATATCCTATATTAATGGTTTAATTGATTAATTTAGAAAGAAAACACACACACGCACACACACATACACGCTGTTTGCAAACCTTGTAGGTGCGCCTGGTTTGTCTTATCGTGCTGTAAATGTTTTGTAATGTGTTTTGTAATGAACATAATTTATCGCATTTGAATAATCTTAAACATCACAAAACTCGCACAATACGAAAACTGAAATAGGTGTCAAAAAGAAATGAATCTCTGAATTCCATTCTAACCAGTGTTCTCCCCTTATCTTAAGGCATGACAAAATCATGCATTTTCAAATGTCTGTGTAACCACTGTGAGTGTATTTAGACTGGATGCGGTACAAGAAAATGGCCATCCACAATGAAACGTGCTCATCCAGCACATACCAAGACCCAAAAGGCTTGCTTCCAAAGCTCCCCAGTAGCCAACATACACCCTAGTCCATATATAGGACAGCAACGGATACAACTTAAAAATGAAGAACAATGGTGTTGCGCTAGTAAGGCTCATTAGTAAGGCTCGCTAACTGACTGAAAGCTCTTCTTATGATGGGCGGCAGTTTATCATGAATAGTAGTCATAAGTCCTTTAAAACAAATTCATACCCTTTTAACTGAAATATAAACAACAATACACGTTACCTTGTTGTTTTTGTATTCAATTGCACGTTTGGTCCCACATTTGTACTCTTTTAGGTGAGGAAACCTGTGTGCTTAGGGTGGAATGTAGAATGCTCTGAATTAATGGAAGCTTCTCACTTCCTCCACTAAACAGCAGGTTAGCCACTTTCTTGTCCATAGTGCTTTACTAGTGTAGCTTAACAATGAGGCTCTATCTACATGTCCCATTCCTTTAAAGTTTGATCTTTATGATTCATTGACTGCTACGTCACTTGGATGTACTGGTATTATATTAGAATGATCTTCCCAACTTCATATGCCATCATACTGTTAACAATTACTAACTCCGTATCACATGAAAATTCCCGTTCTTGTTAGTCGTTTTAAGACTACAATGAAAAGTTGGGAATACATCACCATAACAATTATTATGGTATACTGTATTAACGCCCAATGTCCCTAATGCAAATGTGAATGTTGTTGTCACCCTCACCTATGACAACACGCGGCAACGATGTGGCCGCTGTATCGCTAGCAACAATGGAGACCATTTCCGGAGCAGGAGGTTTTGGTAACTCCTTTTGTACCCCTGTTTGTAGCTGGGTGGTCTGCCGCACAGAGCCTGGCTCCCTCAGAACTTCTTCAATCTGAACAACGGCATTACTCCCCATGTCTGTGTCCACCTTGGTGTTCACCGGGCACACACACCTGTTGAGGTGACTCAGTTCCGTCGACGTTACTTCAGGTGGCGTCTCGTGGTCGGAGCTGCCGTCTTGCTCGTCGGCAGTGGCAGAGATGGTTTCAGGCTTAGTTTCCTGCATGTTGACTTCTGTTTTTGACAATGAGGCAGGTATCGGAAACTCGGGGGCCTTGGTGATCATTTCTGCGGGCTCCTCTGAATTTGCGCGAGAGGTTCTAAAGGACAGTAAAAAGTGCATGAGCGGGAAATATAACAATCGAATGCACTTCAGTCAAGAATCACAGGACATTTCTTAACATAGGTGGGGCTCAAGCCCCTAACCCTGGCAGTGTTAATAACATGCCCTACCAATTGAGCAACACAGAACCACACGTTGTTATATCTTGACACTGGCAGGAATATAATCTTGATAGTATGACTCTTGTAAAAAACAACTAAATACAAATCATCTCACACCATACCTATCGTGTACATGACTTGTTTCCGTCTCCTGTGTTCCCGGTGAATCCCGAGGCACAAAGGTCTGCTCTCTGACAGGTTCTCTCTCGTTGTTTGGAGTCACCTCTTTTGGCCTACCGTTCCCTTTCCCGGAGGTGTCTCTAATTAGGAAATTGGCTTTTTTTACTTGTTTGGCCAAAGTCACACTTGTTGGTGGACAACATATTGGAGCAGCCAGCTCAGTTTGAACTGAAGTTTCAGTTTCATGACTTGTAGCTTTGATCTCCTCTGGAGTCACTTTGGATTCTGTAGAGAAATCACCGAAGAAGAAGGTTAAGTTTTAACAATATTATTTCAAATAAAAAAACGAAAGTGTAGGGTGGGTATGCAGGGGTGTTAATAGATCATTTGTTCAGGTCTGGTCCCGGTTTATCTGTACAATTTCCTCCTATTAGTTATGGAAGGTTTACGTGCACTATATGTTTGACAACTTTTTTATTGTCCTCATTCGACCCATCATGACCTGTTGTAAGTTGAAATGCCTCATTCTCCACATGCGTCTTTTCCTGGGAAACTGCAACTGAAGACGTTGGTTTCTGTTCTTCAGAGAACTCTTGCTCCTTTCCCTAAGAGGAAAATGACACCTTCTCACGAGTTGAACATAAAATGCGTTGTGTTATTTGGCTGTAGTATTTTCTCACAATGAGGTCAAAGTTCACACAATATCGCTATGCATCACAGTATCCTTATGAATATAAAATACCATACTAAATAAATAAAGGATATAATCCTTTTAGTTATGATATCATTCTGACATTTTTTCATGACAATACAAAGAACAGATGTTATCCTGTCCCTCTGGTTACAGAGGACTGCATGGAAAACACTGTGTACTCAATACATTCACAGACTGGGGGGGGGGAGAAGTGTTATTCCCTGGTAGTTTGGAACACACCATTTGGTTCCCTTTCTTGAAGACAGGAACACAGTCAGGAAATGAAACAGTCTAAAGGTACTGTCTTGGAGGTGTATGCAAGGTTGTATAAAGCGTGCTAGCCAATAGAGCCCACCAATCTCCAGAGCCGTATGCATCTCTGAGCAAATCTCTCTGTCCCTGCCTCCTGCATGACAGACATTTCTCCCCGAGTTGAGGGCTTTCCTCAAAGTGCTCTTTCCATCTTCTGACAAAAGCGGAACCCAAGTGAAAGTCCACATTTCACAGCCCTTGCTAAGAATAGCTTGGTGATGTCCAGCATTACCCTCCTGAGTAGCTGAATGGTTTTCTAGAACCTCCTTGAGGCCAGCTGAAAGTCTTTCCTCGCCTCCCTACTCCTTCCTCACTACTACCTACACCTAAGGAGTCCCTTGAGCAGTAAGGCCTTCTGTATTTAGGCCTCACAGCGGCTGTCCACAAATCAAATCAAATACACTTCATTGTCCCCAGAGGGGGATTTGTAATGAACACCAGTCAAGCACATACACATGACATGCCATGCATACATACAATTGCTTATAGGTCCTAGTTGTACAGATGATGTTCCTTGCTTATTTATCAGACATAAATTGAACTAATGTCATCATGAATGATGTGTGATTAATTAATAATTGATTTTTCATGTTTAATTCAACAACTAATAGTTTATGTAGTGTTACCTTTATGATAATAACACCAAATAAGAGATACACGTATTGCGCACTGCACAAAGGTAAAATCTATAACATGACTGTCAATTCAAATAGACATAAGACATAACAAATCCCACAGCTCTATATTTATTACCCCCAGAACTAAAACCAGTGAGCCTCAACAATAAAATTTGAGTTTTGTACTTGCATTACTGTGTTGGCTTTGACACACATTATCCTTAGTATGCATAGTAAGGGCTATTTTGGTTTTGTTGTGTGTGTGTGTGTGTGTGTGTGTGTGTGTGTGTGTGTGTGTGCGCGCATGGGTACGTGTGCACGCGACATTTCAGAAACATATATCAACTTTTGAAGGTCTGGGTGCTTCAGGAAGGCAAATTGCTGATGTAACAGTGTGAAATAATGTTACTTTAAAGGACCCAGTATACTTAAAATGAAATTGAAATTGGCATGTTGGCACAGTTGGACCGCTGTCGAACTCGGTGACAGGGTTCCGACACTCCAATTTGTGCGCTGTTTAATGACGGGAGTCGTGGTAGGAGAAGGAAACAGGAAATAAAAACCATCAGTGTGGTATGCTATGCTTGCCAATTTCAATTTTGTATATAAGTACGCTGCCACCTTAATAAATTCAACTAGGGTACACTTTTTAAATGAGATTAACAGAAAGCCAGAATGGACTGACCTGACACCTGTTTGAAATGGTGGATCCAAGCAGGCCTTTAATTCTCCGTGGCACATCTCCTTTCAGAATAAACTCTACAAACGTTGAACTCTGAAACACTTCAGCAATATATTCCAGCATTGTGTCCACAGTGGAAACTGATTCCTCGATACCTGCAAGTCTCTCTCTCTGGCTCTTGCCTTCCCGGGTGAGGTTCTTGAGCAGCCTCATATTCTCCCAGCACAGGCCCCTAACCTCTGACGATAACGTCGGTACCCCTTCTTCTACAGAGGTAGAGAGTCCTCTTTGATTATCAACAGCCCTAAAGTCTGCTTCTCTTCCCCAACCCCTCTGGATCTGGGCTAAGCCCTTCTCCAAGGACCCCAGGCCTTTGCAGACCATATCTAGCCTGTGGAGTACATCAGCGTGGCCAGAGGCTATCTGTTCCACATGGCTCTCTAATTGGATCAGTTTGACTTCCATGCTTCCGAGAGTGCTCACAATCCCTGTGCCAGGGATTATGCAGGGTTTCCTCACAGCTCCGGAAGCGGCCCCCGAGTTATCCGACTTGTTGCCGTCATACATTTTGGCAATGCAGCTGGCCAAACTTGCCCGTTTACTCATGGCTATTTCGAAGCTCAGAAGACGGTCAACGAGTGGAAAAGGGTACAGCGGAGGCCGGCAGGGGGTGTAGGCTCGATGCTCTTGTTAAGTCCACACCGCTGCGTTCTTCATAAGATCTATTTGTTTGTATACGCAGTCCACAATGCTCTGTCTCTTAGTTCATGCAGTTCCAGTTGCAGGCCCACTACGTGCTCCCTGCCTCTTTGTCTCTGTGTGTATTCCTGTATGTGTTGACGATACAGCACTCGTGAAATAAATACCTCCTCTCAGCTATCTTATCCATCCAGTTCTCTGTGCCCCTCCCCCCTTCCCAATCTTTCGTATGTACCCAGCCAAAAAGGCCACAGCCAAGATTCCAGTGGTGGCTTTGACATCACTGCCCGTGTTCATTGTGTAAAGTGAGATGTGTCACATCAAGAAATATAAATATGTACAGACTGAAGCTTTAACTCTGGAAAATGTTGCTCACTGTTCCAGAGAAAGGTGAGCTATCTGGGTCATTTAGATAGCCAGCATGGCTAACGTTTAGCAAACCAACGTACACGTCCTCATGATTCCTCACTGCCGAGTGTAGAGCCGGGAGGCCGAGGGAAGTGCTACCATTGCGCCTTTGTAGGGGTGTTCACGGGACGCTGGGCAGAATGTACCATTTTGGTCAGGGTGCCCTTTAAAGTTTTTTTTAAACTTTAAACATCTTAGTATGTCCTCTATGGTTATCAAGTCAACATAGTAGCCTATACCAATTTGTCACTGTTACTAAAACAGTAGCGTAATTCAGGTGTAAAATCATGTTTTAGGGAGTCTCCACCCACCAGTTGGTGAATGTTTTATTCTACTCCAACCTCAAGTCCTGTTCTTTTTGTGACGTAGAAGTGCCTTTTCGGAAGGCGCTTCAACGTCACAACGAAGGTGGATGTTGGTGGTGGGTCCAAGAGAGGGCTAAGCTTCTCGGACACTTATAGTATAAAGCCTTACTTCAAAAAAGGCAGAATTTGACATCCTGGCCTTCAACGAGGCAACAAAATCACTATTAAAAACATGCCATAATTATGCGTTGGAGATAATTACTCGCTCACCAAATTCGACAATCCTCTTCATCACAGCATATCACTCAAATGAATACTGCTTATGGAATAACTATTAATCCTCAAACCATCAATGACCAATTCAGGAGCTTTTTAGGAGCTATTAGCTAAGATGCTGGCAAGACGTTTAGAGTCTGTTTTGACAACTATTCCACAGACCAAACAGGGATTGTTAATTAATATTATAGTTTAAAACTGCCTCGAGACTCAACTTAAACGCCACTTTGGATTCCCAGCAATACCTCTTCAATCCATAGCACACTCCAATCCTCTATTATTGATACAGATTTTGCAACCTGGGAAGACCATTGGATTGTCTCTGTAAAGCACCTTTACATTGGATGGAACATTTGCATCATTTGATCGGTTAACTCGTGTATTACATTTTGCACTTAATTACACTTCAGATACTTCGAAATCTGAGACTTACTGTTCGCAATCACTTCCCTGGTTTCCCTCCTCGCCCTCACCTCAAAAGGTACCCTTTCAAAGCTATACAACACTCTCATCACGTACCATCCATTAGCCTCTACTTGGTGGTGCGAAGATCTCAACATAGAGAGATAGAGACTGAGGTCTATATCTTACAATAAAAAGTAGTTCACAGTGTACTGGTCTAAAGGCAAACTAGATATATGCTGGCACTGATCCAAATTGAGATAAATGTCACCTGGGACCAGCTAATCTCACCCACATGTTTTGGACTCTATTTTGGACGTCTGAGCCTTTGACTCACTCTCGGCCATCACATCTGCTAACATCCATCCCTCACCCTTAGTTGGCCTGTTTGGTGTCCTATAAGCACTGACCCTTCACTGCCATCCGATTTCGTTGAACCTGGAGCTTTTCTCACATTGCTAGCGAGGCGTGTGATTCTGATGCACTGGAAGAATCCTCGTCCCCCCTCTCCCACACCCATTGGAGAAAGGATGCCCTATCCTTTGTGAAATTAGAAATCTCCCTTGAACACTCCCTTCGCGGCTCCAACGTTACACTTTTTTAAATTGAAATGTTCTTAGAGTATGTCAGGTCCCTGCAGCTGGACGCTGTCCCAGTTGGCTGAGCGACTCCCTGTACCGCACCAACATCCTGCGCCTCCTGGCCAAGTCTTGTTGTCCCCATGCTAGTAGCACACAGTATGTACAGTATGTCCGGTATGTTATCGTCTCCAAAATGTCTTGTATATTGGACATATTTTTACATTGTTTTCTTTGTGTTGCTGCATTGTTGATACTACCTTCTTGTCTTAGTATCATCTATGCCAATGTTTACCTTATTCTAATAAATGTTTTCCTTGATTTAATTTATTCAGTATTTAGTCATACTTGTGAGGGTTTATGTATTGTTGTTTTGGGTGTTAAATTCCACAAATAAATACTATACAAAAAGAATAAGAATTATCATTCTGTTTAGGATACAGGGGGTGTACATACAGAAAGAAACGCAAACATGCCCCCCCC
>OMNR01005204.1:5208-15537 GCA_900303205.1 Mora moro
TGCCTCTCTAACGTTATTCAGGTCAGTATGCATTGTTAGCCAATCACATGGTCATGCTTTTAAAGAGGATAACTCTTAAGGGAAGTACATTTACATTTAGGGCATTTAGCAGACGCTTTTATCCAAAGCGAGTTATAAGTACATTTGTTCGAAGTAGAGCATAACCTTTTAAAACAATAGGATAGGGCCACATATAAATGGTACCATGTCGAATTGAAATGTCATGGCTGTGATCATAAAACAGACAACACTCGTATACTCAATGAAAGCATGACATGCATAGGAGTCCTCATGTGCATGTCTTATTCAATTCACATTGGAAACGGGTTAGAAGGCAGGGGTCGAGGGATGTGGCGGTTTGTTTCTAAAACAGTTCACATCCTAAGAGTAGGAAATTAGTTATCTCCGCTGATGTGCTGCCTTGAAGGCATTTAGCATGAGATTTGGGCTTGGTTTAATTTATCATATACTGTGCTTGTAATGTAGGAAATGCACAATGATAATAATTTATAGAGAATTTGAGAATTTACAGAAGAAAAGAACATGTGTTGACGTGGATATAGTAACGAGCATTGATATGTTGATATGTCAGGTACATGTGACCCCTGCAGTATTATTGGTACATCATGTAAACACAGTTATACACCTAAGAATACAAAGAATCATGGCCACCATTGGATAGTGACTGACTACCCTGATGTTTTGCAATACATTGATTTGAGGCACTTGTATAAATAACAGGAAAGGGCTTCTTCCACAGGAGCTCATCTCAATCGCAAATGTCTTTCTTATATACTTTGAACATGTATTTGACACCATTCTCTTCTTGGATTTCACTCGGCACGCCGGGGAATCTACAGTGATGAAAACAAAACAAACCGTATTGGTCAAGATCTTAAACACTAAATAAATAACGTGTTGTTGTTGATGATGAAGATTCAAATCCCTGATGTAGTTTCCAAGCCCTTTGTTCTAAACAGACCAACCGAGCCTCAAGACGTAATCAGTGGTTATAAGCCCCATAGTTATGGTCAGTAGGCGCCTCCTCTACCTGCCAGTAGGTTCAGAGGGCCGTCATCATCGATGAGCAGTGATAGCGCCACCATGGTAGAGTAGGCACCTACGGACCCATAGCTACCCAACATGTCAGGGAATTTGTTGTATAACCCACAGAATTCAACCCATCCCATATGAACATAAGAGTGAGCATAAAATACAAATAGGTTCACTAATCAGTGAGAGGACTGGAAAGGGGATTCGTGACTCATACCTGTCCTGCTTTTTAAAGAGCTGTCTGTCAAACTTGGGGAAGAAAACGTCACAGTCAAAGTCAGCCATGACATCGGTGAGGTAGATCAGGTCGCACCACGGGTGCATCATGCCCTCCTGGTTGAAAAAAATACAATAAATCGAAGAGAAACGTAGACCTTTCGACATAGATGCAGCAGCACGGTCTGTTTTGTGTACATTTACACTCATTCAGTAGCGTCACATTACAATGAGCACCAAAGATGAAGCTGAAATGTTGGTACCTTGTAGACCCGGGTGCCACCGACGACCCAGATGGTTTCTATGATGTCACTGAGAGGAGAGGAGGTGGCCAGGCGAATAGCCCCCTCAAAGTCCTCACTTAGGAAGTGTGCGTTATCTGGAACAATGCTACAAGAATAGAGACAATTGACAGGTGTTTTGTTAACAGATTTTGCATTATGTATGTATGTAAGTATGTGCTGAATTTTTTGTTCAACAGAGTTTACTTAAACGACAGCTTGATACAAATATTTGGAAACATGTTTGTTGTTTATTGGTTATTAATATCATAAAATGTGTAAGACTTCCTCTGGTGTGTGTGTGTGTGTGTGTGTGTGTGTGTGTGTGTGTGTGTGTGATAATGCAGAGTGAATTAAGAGCTTACACTAAGGTCTTACTCAAAACCACATGAAGTGCATTCTGCATATGCAGATATTCTACATTTGAGTCCCAGCAGAGTCTGCCCCACACCAGCAAATTCATCATTCCTGTAGCAAGAAAGAAAATCATATTACATCACTGGATACTACTACAGATCAACATATGTCCAGGCAAGAAAACAAAAGAGACAGAATACCAAGATTGAAGTATAAAGAGAATAAAATGTAAATAACAAATTGATATTGTCACATTTTTGAGAATAGTCAGCATTTGAGTTGCAATGGAAGAAACTTTGTGATTTG
Source organism: Mora moro (assembly GCA_900303205.1). NCBI lineage: Eukaryota > Metazoa > Chordata > Actinopteri > Gadiformes > Moridae > Mora > Mora moro. The sequence continues at coordinate 7,422 of OMNR01005204.1, forward strand.
GATTGCACTCAATTTAGTTCAACATGTGGATTATAGCATGATGCTTCCAAAATCTCAACTAGATATTCACTTTCTTCTGTAGGCCTACATTTCATAGAGACGAACCGTTGATGATCTACAGGTTAGTTGTAGTAAGTAGATAGATAGGTGACGTTGTCAATACCTGGACGTGAGACTCGACTGACGGTGTTCAAAAAGTACTTGAACTCGTGCCTGTACAAACAAAAATGTAAGGTAAAAATTGCATCGACAATTGCATAATTGCATCGTAATTTATGCTTTCGGTTGGCCACGTCTCTACGTCTCCAACTTCCCTCTGGAGCCACCTACATTTTTCAGCCGGCCATCGGTAAATACAAACTACAAATACAGAATGAGAAATTAAAGGTATTAATTTTAAATTCTTACGGCAAAGACCAAGGCAGATGTCCATCCTTTCCGATCCCCAAGTCATTGCATGCTGCGGCGATGAGACGAATGGGCTTCTTCTCAGTCATCTTGAACTGGTGTAGGTTACGCGTAGCATTAGTAGAGCAGATGCGACAGGATCAAGAGTCGACTGAGCTACTGAAGGTGCGTTTACCATGGCCTTTATATAAGGCTCCCTATATTCTACATAACATAATGGATTTAATTGCTATGACATTTGAATTATTTAAGACAGTCATGCGTGACATATCGGTGAATCCGAGCGCAACGTGGCCGATTGAGCGAGAGAGAGGTGATTGGCCCCCAGAAAGTTGTTTCACTGCATGTATTTTTTTGGAGGATTAACGATTAACGAGTCAGCCTTGCGTCGGCACAACTGCAGCCACGACCCACACCAGCAATGTCATGCTTAAAATCTGCTACCGCCGACTGGTGGTATGTAGGCTGTATAGCTACTGAGGCGCACACTAATCTCCACACGCATTTGCAAATCGCCATAAGCATCAGCGTGGCAAAAGTCACTGGTGAAGAGACAATTGAGAGGCTTGAGTTGGGACTTATGACAGCTCTTGGATGCGAAATACTTGGCTTTTCGGCTATTTTAGCCATGTACGCATTTACAGATTTGTCTTCACATTTACAGATCTGTTTTCCACATTTGAATTTAATCTGATTTGAATCTGATTACATAAGATTTTAAGATTTTTTTCCACATTTACAAATCGGATTACGCACACACGGATTGAGATACAGTTACACAACTCTCCACTCACATTTGTAAATAGTTCTGCTACAATAATGGCCCCATAACCTGAGTTAATTAACTTACACATCAAATTAGTCTTGTGAAAACGTATAGCCTATACATTGTTGATCCTCGTAACGTAATGCAATATAAAGTTCTCACATCTCAAACTCTTCCAACCTCTCCTGATGAATGTGTAAGAAATCTAATTTATCAATACATTGTAAGGAACAAATTAACAGAATAATCATCAGAACCCACAAATGTCGTGAGACCATATACTCTCAAATTAAGCTGCAATGGAGACCGATTGGCGAAGATGCATACTATACTAAGAAGCTAGGCAGAAAAAAGCGAGGCGCTCAGCAGAAATCACAGTGACTATATAGTACCCCGTCGAAATAGCGGTGAAACGAGACGCAGTCGTTCACGTAGTATTGTTGAGCAATTAGTGTAATTGGATTTTACACTAATATTCACAAATAGGCGTTTCAAATAATCTGATAATGAGGTTTGAAATGCTATGAGTTTGGAAAAAAAATGAATTGCGTTAAGGCCAATCAATCTTGCACCGACACCATCTCATGCTGTGGCTGTTGACAAAATATATTGGTAACGAATCTTCTGGCGAATCTCCTGGCGCCAGGAGAGACGATTGCGAGGTTTCAACACCAGACCGGTATTTTGTGTTCATGTTTATATTTATGATTGAAAAGTTGCAAGCATATGGATTTATTATTATATCCATATAAACATACCTCATCACAGCTACCGAGTTATAATTAGACATGTCATTTAGGCAGGAATTATCCAAAAAGGGGGTGGTAGTGAAGAGGTTCAACCGTTTTTATTCAAGAATTTTAGTCACAAAACACAAGAGAAAATACGTATGAGAGAAGTATACATATATATAACCTTCAATAATTAAGCTAAACACATTCTGTGTGGGATTATTTCATGTGCAAAAGATCACTATTTATGCATGTGACTACATTCACGCTATTGCAAACCCTACCGCTATTTACACCCCCTATTTTAACCCTAACACCCCCCCCCCACACACACACACACACACACACACACACAAACAAAAGGACGTAAAGTGGTTGAAATTAGATATCACTAGCGGTATCACACTCACTCATGTGTCACCATCACTTCATCACGCCCGCCTCGCTTACCAGCTGCAGCTTTACGGTCCTCATGAGACCACCAGCTGATCACTCCTCAGCAGCCGCACCGCCGGCCCACCGCCTACGAGGCTCGTCATTACGCCCTCCGTTTGTTGCGTCGTCAAGGTGCACGCGTACACACAAAGGTACATTTCATGTCACAAGTCCCCCTGCGCACAAAATGCACAAGTACATTTAAAAGAAGAAAGCTACTGACGAAGAATGAATATGTATAGTTTTGTTTAAAACAACATCTGGGGTCACACGTCCGGTAGGGGGTGTAATAATTGTTGGTCAATAAGGTCTGAATTTGAGTGGTTGTGTTTTCTTTTACAGTTAATTACAATGAATGTGGGTTTAAGTAGCCTTCACAATAGGTTGCATCAAATATTTTCATCTACCTTAAAAAATAGTGTGGGGCTTCTGGGACCTCTCCGTATACCAGTGGTTCCCAATTTGTTTTGGTCAGGCCCCCTCTTCGGTAAAAAATAAGTAGGCCTAATACCCCACGCACGGCGACTATGCTATAAAGTTTGCATGACACTTCGGTGCGCACACGTCATTAGTCATTGAGTTGTATCAGTAGTTAATGTGGAGCACTGGGCCTACTCTCTATTAGAAAATAGCCGACAGTCGGCAACAAACCCAAAACATTTTGTATTTTTTGCCTGAAAAAGGCGAACTTCGAGAGAGGCAAGATCAACATTGAGGCAAATTAACTATTCGCCCTGCAACAGGGCATTACAAGGTTACCATTAAAACAATCAATTCGTTATTCCATACAGTTCAAGCCAAAAGAGTCTAGTTTAGGCCGACAAGTATGCGAGTACCAACAGTCATGTTTCAACTTGAGATCGACTGGGGAAAAGCTGCCCTCTGCTGGTGAATATACTTTTTTGCACTCGCATAAGGTTGTCAAACAGCGTCCAGGAGCCGACCTGCAGACTGTAAAACCCATTCAGTAGTGTGTACGTATACGACTCAAATGTAAAAAGTAAGAGAATAGAGAAACATTTATTTCGATAGGTAGGCCTACCAAATTACCAACAATGTATGGTAGGCATACAACAGCTTTAATCTCGCTGGGAATACAGCTACACATCTAACAGATATGAAAGTATATTTAAAGGCATAATCTATCTAATCTAATTGTTTTTACATCGATTTAGAAATTAAATTGAGTTCCTGTTGTCATTTGATAATAGGCCTATAGGCCTAGGTTGGATATTATTTATGATGTATTCTAATTCAATACCATATGTAATATTTATACTAGTATTAAACAGTCACTGACGTGGGAGCATACAGAGAAAGAACCTTTGTCTTCAAGTTGGAGCATAAGGGATGTGAGTGTGGTTTGTGGTTATTGGTCACGGTCGCGCTTGTTATCATTGTTTGATCACACAACTGTTTACGTTATTTACGTTATGTAAACATGCTTACTTGTGTTCATGCCCTAACAACAGACTGTATTGACATAATGGAAATGTCATCTTGATAATGTTAGCTGTGTGCAGATCATGTGGTAATACATCCCATTATCTGAATTGTTTAATTTGTTCCAGTGTTTCATAACACTATGAAACACAATAACATTCATAAGTTCCTCAAACACATGATGTTTTGCTACCCTATCTGGACAGGTCCCAGGCATGAATGGTTCACAAAAGGCTGCATCAAGGTAATCTCTTCACAATAAACACTACTATTTAGTCATTTAACACATGCTTTTAACACATGCCTTTATCCAAAGCAATTTGCGCAATTGGAGAGCAGGTAGGGACAGGCCTCTGGAACCATTCAAGGGGAACGTTTACGAAAACGTAAACAAAAAAATATTAGTTTTGCTTTCATTATTTATTTATTTTTCGTTTTCAAGATGTCAGGCGTCTTGCTCAAAGACGCCTACAGGTAGACTGCGGACACTGGGGATCAAACCCACAACCTCTTGGCTGCTAGTTGAACCCCTAGCCTAACTGCGACAATATCTGCACCTTACCCTATACTATATAAAATACAGGCATAGTATCCATGCCTAAATATCATCTCATTTAGATTGATTGAAACAGCAGGTTTCTCAGACTGCACTCCAAAACATACACATTAACAATGAAATTGTTAATCCCGATCCAGCATTCCCCGCTCGACTGCAACAGCTTCTTCTGTAGCAATGAAACCAAAACAGCTTTGAGTCAGTCAGTTTGTAACCGGCCAGTCGGGAGAACAGGTGTACTTCTTTGCACCATCTGGCTATCTGATACCGACCACATCCTGCGTGTCATGTACCCTAAACTCTGGCTGGATGGTTGACAGCGTAGCAGCAGCCAGGGAAACACTTCCACTGATAAGATACAGGATTACAGTCTGCAGGGTATCCTACAGTGAAGTGAAGGGGGAGGACTCCAAAATGAACACTCTGCAGCTCCGGGGATGAGGGATGGTCTCTGTGTTCATCTACAATACTGACAAGCAAGAACCACGAACAGACAATAACGCAACCGTGTTGGTGCACAGCAGTCGGTGGAGCGCAGATCAGCCTTGAGAAAATGCATGTGGAGTGATGGTGGAGAAGACCACAATGTTGACCTTAGTCAAAAAACAACAAACAACATTAAATATTAAGACATTATTGACAGACACCATGGGTCAGCAATATATACTATACTATATAGGCTACTATTATTTATTGTAGGCTACCTTGTTAGCCTACAATAAATGATAGGTAGGCCTATCATCTAAATGTCAGCTGTAAGCTCATTATTGAGCATTTACTCTGTTGAGCTAGAATGCTAGAACAAAATGACTGTTGAGTCATTTTAATCTCATTATTTAACATGTGTTGACAACTGGATTCAGTAGCCTAAATCCAACATTGGTTTTTGCCTTGCCCCGCTCGTGTGTTCAAATTGTTTCGACTGTAGTTACTAGCTTTGTACACCAGGGTTCACTGTTGCTCTAGAAAGAAGGCCCCAGTTCATAATATAAAGAACGGTGTCGAGAAAGTGTTTAATAGTTTAATAGAAAATGAAGACATTGACTCTATAGTAGGTTTGTATGAAATAAATGAACTTAATAGCGTGCGAGTGCTGCTGTTTACCAATATGACGAGTATCTGCTATTCTTCCTTTGCTCCCGACTCTAGACCAGAGGCCTATCTGTTGCCGTCATGGCCACCCTTTTTTCAGCTATAACGGCTGTTTACTTTCAGGAATAAAACAGACTATAGAAAGGAATGACGTACGACCATGACTAACTGCAACAATAGGGATCGTATAAATGAACCCTATGGAACGGAGATCACCTAGAGTGATGCATTATGCATGCCATCAATTATTCATGCACCTGAGTCATGTTACCATCAGATATGCTCCTTGAAAATAAAAAGCAGCTGGGTTCTTTTGAGGGTGTCTTCTCTAAACATAGTGTGATGCTGCTGCCGCCTTACCGCATCACCTTGCGAGATAGCCACGCATGCAAAATAGCTGCCTCGAGGCCTATTTCAAATATAGTTCGCTTTAAGTTGCGGAAGAGATGCAGCCGCCCCAAACTGTTTTGAGTTCATTCCAAGTGCGTATTGGCTGCTCGCTGTACTGAGCTCTCAGCGGGCCCCGCCTCCAACTGTCAGAGACTATGCGTAAAACACCAAGTGAGCACCGCGCAGCACTGTTGATTCCCTGCTCAGATGAATGTCTCAGTTTAGATTGCAACATTTGATCGACGTCGGTATAGACATCAAGTGGACCTTTAAAACGGAAAGGCTATTCGTGACTGGATTTAGCACAAACGCGTAAGAACGACGCTCAAATCCATTTATTGTGGAACATTTCACCCAACTTATCCCACAGCCTTTAGTTTGCAGTATGAAGTGCAGTTATGGCAAGCAGGAGTAGCAAGTCCGTGGCAAGAACGCTGGAGGATTTGACGCTCGACTCGGGTTATGGTGGAGCCGCGGACTCCTTTAGGTCTTCCAGTGCGTCGCTGTGCTGTTCCGAGGCACACGCAACTCATGCGCATGGGGGGAATAATTACTGGCATTTAACCGACTCCTCAATGCACAGTCGACACAACAGTCTGGACACTGTTAACACCGTTCTGGTCGAAGACGCCGAGACCCTGGAGTGCTCCGGGCAGTGCGTTAAGCTACCCGAGCTAGAGGACGAGGTGCCATGGAGCCTCGGGGAAGTGGCGAGCGCGCTCCACCGGGACGAGGAGACCCGACTACCGACCCTGCCGCAGGGCGTCCTGCTCCGGCTCTCCACGCTCGTCAGCCGCGCGCTGGTGCGCATCGCCAAAGAAGCGCAGCGGCTGAGTTTGCGCTACGCCAAATGCACCAAGTACGAGATTCAAAGTGCCATAAAAATAGTCTTGTCATGGACCATGTCGGTGAACTGCATCACCGCCGCCGTGAGCGCGCTGTCTTTGTACAACATGAGCACCGAGGACAAGTTTAGCCGCGGCAAGTCGGTGCGATGCGGACTCGTGTTCAACGTGGGGAAGTTCTTCAAGTGGATGGTGGACAGCAGCGTCGCCGTCAGGATACACGAGCACGCGGCTATTTACTTGTGTGCGTGCATGGAGAGCCTCTTCCGCGAGGTATACACGCGAGTGTTGCGCAGTGCGCTTTTGGAGAAAGATAACGGGATTCCTAAATTCACTCTTGAGTCCATGGTGCAGGTGATCAACAGTGACGCCGAGATATGGGGGGCACTTCAGCCCTACCAACATCTCATTTGTGGGAAGAATGCAAATGGTGAGTTATCAGTCACTACTGGTTGAAGTTCACCACACGCCTCTCGATGTATCACTTTACGTTACGCACATTCTGGCGACAGTGTATGGCTTTTGCTATGGCTATACTGAGTTCCTGGCACACCCGTCTAGATGATCGAAATGATAAAAAAAAAAATCGACTCATGAACACAATGACAAACGGACTGACACACTGACAATATCAATTATTTGAATAGCAACAACAATTGCATTTGCAAAGTGAACTGACATGTATTCAGCCCTTTATCACAGGTCTCATATCGCTTCACTGGTCCATGATGTGCAGATTAGATTTGACTGCGCCCCCCTCCCTAACCCCGAAACCCTCAAACCCTCAAACAAACAGCGAGGACAAACTCCCCCAAACCACTAGGAGGAAACAGGAGTCTCCCCGCTAGGATCCATGCATGGCTGGGAAGCCATTATATAGGCCTAATGACTGCAGTTATCGGATCAAAACAAGATAAAAACACATTATTGTTACGTAATTACTTTGATTAAAAGACTAAAGTAATGACATCAAACCAAATTCAGTTATTTCATAAAACAACAAGCAGACAACCCGCCTCATGAAGGCCATCTACTGTGTTTAGTGTATAGCGATGTATTGTGCCAACATTACCATACTCATTTGTTTAAATAGGGCTAATATATGTCTACTAGGAAACCAAAAGATGAAGGCTCTAACATGGCCATCACAACAGCAACAGGACGTCTCTTTCACGTGTGTAGCCGAGAAGCCCGTGTTTATACATGCTAGTTCATGGGGTTAGCATCCCCAGAATCTCCTCCTGTATTTCTACAACCACCCCCCCATGAGAACATCTATCCCCCTTACAACCTCCTGATGTATAGGCAGTATGGGCTACGGCAATCCTGTTCTTTGTGTACTTGTCTAAGCACAAATAACACACACACACACGGTGTCCTCCTGAGCGGCGATGCGCTCCCCTTTAACCCCAGTGAATAAGAGCCGGTGTTTGTTCTGCCTCGCGTGGTG